>CM075850.1:41966009-42058509 GCA_037975125.1 Latrodectus hesperus
TATATATAATGCGACACAGATATATTTAAATAAACATCAAAGTTTCACTCTTGTTTAAATTCTATATGTTAATAATGCGATGAATTTGAATGAAAAAAATAAACAATATAATCAATATTCCTTCTGTCCAAATTCTAACCTTGCATAAACGCACTTACATCACTTTTCCTTTAAAACTTTGAAACCCACTACTTCTCACTTTTCCTCTGACTTTCCAACACCTAATACACACAATCGAAGAGCTGTGTTCACACAATTGTAAAAGAGGGTATTTCAAAATTACTCCCACCCTTTTGCTCTGTGTAATCTGAGCCGACCCCCGCCTACGCGGATCACGCCCTCTTTATAAAACCTTTGATCTGAACCGCCTTAGCACCCCTCTCCTTGTCCTCTGCACACATAGATATACCACACAGTGGCATTATTAGAATTTTAATACCATTCCCTTCCTCTTTTTTTCCACTTTATTTTATTTCATCTTCAGTGGGTTTTATAAAATAAATTTTCGAAGCTTGTAACCAGGGGTTACCGGAGCGAGGGGGGGCAGTATTTCACAGTTTCATTACCGGTCGCCAGTGAATGAGTGAAAGTTTTGCGGACCCCTCAAAACCCCCTTCCCCAAAAGCCGCCTTCTTTGTGTTGTTACCTTCACTACAAGTCCGAGGCGACCGCTATGAAGTTATAAGACCCGACTTATTTGGAATTCGTTCTTTTCTAAAGTAATCTACTGACGCAAGATTGGAGATTAACATATAATGAAGTGGGAAGGGGTAGGGAAGGATTGTTGAGCATGCGTTGCTTGATCAGATAATCTTCTCTCCCTGACGAGGTGTTGCAAAGGCGACACTCTTTCGTCAGTACTTGTGTATGGATTGAGAACAGTATTTGCGTAACTTCAATTGGAATAAAAATATCAAAAATGACTTCCTTTATATCAGCCTTTGTGCTACATGGCACATTTTATAAATATTGTAAGCAGTTCCTTAGCATATTGTTAAGCATTTTTTCAGTACTTGTGTAAACTCCTATCAACAAGAAGGTTCACACAAATGCCAGTAAATTGACATCATATCTTTTCACATTGTTTGATACTGGCTATTTTATGATAAAATAGAAAATAAAACTTAATTAAAATTTCTGAAACAGTTTTTTTTTTTTTTTTTTTTGCAAAAGTAATTAAACAGTAAGCCATTTTAAATACAATATTTTAACCCAAAAAAAGTTATTTAAATGAAAAACCTAAAAATAATCACATTGTTAGCTTTTCGCATCCACAATAAATTTGAGTGCAGTCAAAAAACAAATATTCATGAAACCCAGAAACCAAATTTTTTTTCGAATGGGTACTTTCTTGTCATAGCTTGTAACTTTGCAATGGCATTGTTTGTTCGACTTTTAAGTGACGTGTTATCATGCCCGGCTTCTAGGACTTCTACTTTTCGGGGCTACAAGGGACAGAAACGATTACACCTCTTATAGTAAGGCACTCAATAGTTGTGCCATCGTTGACCGGAAAGGGGGTAAATCTTCTACATTTTAAGCAAGTTCCAAGCAGAAGACCCCAGACTTGGCCTACTATTTCTCGAGGTATTATTTTACATAGAGGACATTGCGAACATGAATATTTTACGTGTCCCAGCCTAAATTAGTGAACATAACGGATCTTCGGTCGAGTCAGTAATCGAACTCACTATCTTCGGATAATGAGTGCAAACGTCTTAACCTCTGACCTCTGATTTATCAAAGTAATAACTACATATTTGTTGTATAATATTCAATTGTTTGTAAAAATCGTGTTATTTGGCGCCATTTTTTTCTGGTCTGTGAGATTTTGCACATAATTCTCTCTCTTTCTTCTTTTTTTAATTAAAAATTTAATATTGGAGTAAGCAAGGCTTATTAATCTTGAGATTTAAAAGAGATTCTTTGCAAATATCGTGTTTATTAATTTAGAATTCTAGTAATTAATGAAATTTTTAAATATTTGTCCTTGCCGATTTTAGCTAACTATAGAGTAGAAGTTTTGTCGTGTTTTTTTTCATTTTGCTTTTTCTTCTGTTCTATTGTCAACGTGTTAATGACTTGATTCAATGGAAAATGACTTCTTAAACCAATAAATTCATATAAGAAAGATTATTCTTTCTTCTATATAAGAAATTATTTTATTAACAATATAAACTTCGACAGTTTTCTCAGACATTCGATGATGAACTTCGCCTTGTTTGTTGCCACTTGAAAAATGCAACTAATTCGTCGACAAGTCAGATTTAAGACATCGTCTCAATACGATGTAGTAATTAATTATGTGAGACGTAGAGGAAATGTTATCTGATGTCATGAATATTTTAAACCAATCAGAATTTTAATAAAGTAGCGTAGTCATAATCTCAACTTTAAAGAATGAAACAACCATTTTATGGTTTAAAAAAAATGTAAATATTGATGCTGAGGGGGAAAAAACCCAAATAGTTTTGTGTGATTTCTACTAGTAAATTAAAATATTTCCAGTATAACACGATAGTTTGTGAGAAACAGTTTATGTATATTTGACATATAAGCAAGCATAAATAATATTTCATAATTTTCCGTCTCTCTCTTCTCTCTCTGCGTGAGAAAGGTAGAACATAAGGTAATCACACTTTTTATAATATTTCCATTCCACACAGATAAAGAGACAGTAGTTATCATTAAGTTAAGGATTATTCTATGTGCAGGACAATCTTGTTTTATTTTGATATGTTTGTCCAGTAACATCTGATCTATATCATTGGTTAACTAGCATAACCTCCGGCGTCAAAAGCCAAAATTTTATTTTTAGAAGGATAAGAAATACTTCACGAATTACATGTAATTAGCCTTTTTAAGTACACTAGAAAGGAATAGATTGTATATATAAGTAAATCATGTACAAAGAAATTGTCATGTTTACAGGTACATGTATGGAGTAATTATTTAAAATTTAGCCTAAAAATATTTTAGGTATTTAAAACACTAACATCACCTATTTGATTTAAATGCTGAAAGAGTTGTGCCATATGACTGTTGATCAAAAAAATGAATTTTATTTTAAGTCTTTAGAGTAGTAAATATCATTTCCTACGAATTTTTCAAGGTTTAGTTGGAAATATATGGTATTTAATATTCCTTTTATTATATTCTTGAATTTGATGTTGACACTAAAAAGAAATCTTCTTTTTCTCAATTCTTTTCCTTCGTATTTTTTTTTGGATGCATGCAATAATGATCTCATTTTAAAAGACAAAACATCATTAGATTAGATATTGGTTATTCATCAGATCACATATAAAAATTTTAAAGATTAATGTTTTCATGCTACTTTTCAGTACAATATATTTTCTCACACAAAGTTCACTTTGTTCTCAATAGAACTACGTCCTTTCAAATGATATGTTTTTGGTTCGAGGATTCACTAGGCTTCCAGTAGGAATATGTGAATATAACAAGCTATTAAAATTGGACAATGGAGAGGAATATCTGAAGAATACTGGAATATCTTACAATATTCTTTACCTGTAGATTATCCATCATGTCCCCGTTAGGCTCATTTTGAGCAAATGCACTAAAAACAAGAGTACCTAGGATTGGTGTGGAATAAGAATTTCTTAACACATTTCCTGTAGAGATTTTTTACGATTATATGAATACGTGTTCCTCCGTTTGGTAGTATTCTATTCTCTTTAACTCATACATTTTATTAATAAAAAATGCTAGTAATAGTTTTGAATGTTTTATTTAGTGTCTTGATTGAAGGTTATTTCCTGGAATAATGACCTTTGTATTATTAACTCGTCTACTATTTTATTACTAAGAATGTCTACATGCAGATTTATTCAATCAAAGCCAAGACGCTTCAGTAATCTTATTCTTCTTTCACTGGTTTGTATGTGATAAAAATAAATTCGAAATCTGAGTTTCTAATGATGCAGAAAACTTGATGATTCTGATAAATTAATATCCAGTTTCACACAGATTACTGAACGTCATGAAAACGCAGTGCTTATCTCTTCTAGTCATGATGATGTGTTTTTCATCATCATGTTTGTTCTCGTTTGCTCCAAGGAAAACGATATTTTTCTCTTTGTGTAAGAGATAAAACGAAACTCTCAACTCGTAGAATTTGATCATCTGCTAAATATTAGTTCAATAAACTTCTAGTATAATATAAATATTATAGGCCTGTAGAGAAGTTAAAAAATCTTGAGTTATCATATTAATAATAACAGGAATTTTTAAATACAAAAATGTATGAGTTATGATAGTACTTAATCTAGAAAAAAAGAAAATTGTAAAAATTTAATTCAGAAAGCATAATTTTAACCATTTTAGCAATAAAGTTATCACAGTAAGTTTCACTATAGAAATATCTATTTATATATACATAATAAAATGTACTGAATATATTTTGCAAAAATATTCCTACTTTAAGATTCTTCAAATTTGCATGCATTGAATGCATGTTTTATTTAAGTAAAAATATGAATAAATTACTTTTTAAAAATTTTAGATTCATAAGTAAATTTTTATGAAGATTAAGATTTATTAATACATTCTTGAAGAAATTAGTATGAAATATTTACGAACTTTTGTAAGAATTTAAAAATTTATTATAATTTTTCAGTTAATGCCATAATGGAAAAAATTCATGCACTTTTTTAAAATAAAAATGAAATTAAATGTTATCGTTTTAATTTATCAGATTAGTTATTCATCAAATTATTGTTAAGCAAACATAACATTATAAACCACGGATTACTTATTCGGATTTCCTATCTGATTTAAAAATGTGCAATATTTTTTAACTCAGATAGGAAATCCAAAACCATAAAACAAACAACCAAGATTTCTTTAATTTATATGATAAGAAATAAGATGACGCGAATGATTATTATTTAAATATTTTTAGAAAAGAAGTTAACAAAGGATAAATTCAGTGATATTTAGAAGTCAACAAAGCATAAGTTATTCAAATGTACACTTATAATATTATTTTATTATTAAAGAAACATGAAAACAGTGAAAATAATTTGAACAATTAAAGTTAAATTTAATGAATATTTTGATATCACCATAAATGGATCTGGATTATACCAAAATAAAATGGAAATTAGGTTATCAAGACTTTTTCGATACTATTTTATTCACAACATTGTTTCGTATCATTTAGATTGATTGTAATAAAACTGTATAAAAAGTTGTTTCATTTGCTAATACTTTGAACGCAAAATAGTATACTATCCGTACTCAACTTTGGTTCATTAATAATATGCCAGTCAGTTACAGCTATAGCTTACCAAATCCTTTCCAGCTCCAGTAAAGGGTGAGGTCCCATGGACCTAGGTAACTCGAGAAAACAGGCGCTGCCTGTCGAAGTGTCACCAGTAGATGACGTCAAAAAATGAGCTCAAAACAGTTTTTATTTATAAACAATAAATCAAGCAATATCACTATAAATTTTATGATTTTGGGGAGAGAGAGAGAGAGAATAGAGAAATGTTAGAATTATATATTCACAATATTCTCACGGAATTATCAGAAAGCATTCGAAATTAAAAGAGAAAGAGTTGTAGAAACAATTATGTAAAGTATTTTTTTTACTAAACACAAAATCTTTAATAATCAGTTACTTCATCACAGTATAGTAATAGCTTTTAACTATGACAACTTATTCTCATTTTTCGAAAGAAACTAAAATTCTAATTCTTTCACAGACAGTAACAAATTTCTTCGGACTGTTTCCAAATCTAGCAAAATACTGCTATTATTTAAATTATAAAATCAGCACAGAAATCGCAAATTTCTTTCCCTGAGAAAAATAATAAATCTCTCAAATTAAAATCAAGAATTTTTAAATCACATCAAAATAAATATCGAACATACAAAATTGCTAAATTCTCTTGGAGTTTATATTAATATTAAACATTCCTTTATAGGGGACATTTTAATTGAAAAGAAAGTACAAATGACTTATAAAAACTTGTCAATGGTTGTAAGTTATCAGAACCAGAATAAAGTCATGAACCAAGTTATAGTTGAAAACATTTATGGCTTTTCTTTTACTTTTTACCTTAAACCCTTTGGTCAAATTTTTAATAATTAAAAGAATTTTTTTACATCTAATATTTAGAATGATAAAAAACAGCTTTAATGGCTGCATTACCACTTTCACGAACACTTATCCATAATATTAGGTTGGGGAATAAGTTCGTAGCGTTTTTACCAAATACTTTTATTTAAACAAAAAACAATAATTATATCAATAAGTTAATCAATTATATATTCGTCGTTGTTGCTTACAACCTCTTCCCCACTTCTCGACCAATTTGTTGATGCCGTTCCGCCAAAAATCGCCTGGCCTGATGTCAAAGTAGTTGTTGATTATTTTTTATGTAAAGAAGCTTTATGCCTATAAGCATATCAATTAAATTATTTCATAAATGATTCTCAGCCTCTAACAATCAATAAATGATAAAATACTTTAGAAGTATTTACTTTGAAAACTCATTAATTATTTAAGCAAATTAATTATTAGAACCAAAAAATTATTATTACGAACTAATTACTTGAGCAAACGAATCATTTCAGTATTTGGTGAATTGATACATAATTCACGCACATTATGGGCTGATTTCTTTTGGGCAGTAAATTAATTTATTAAATCTTTAGGATTATTTTAATTTTTAGCTTTTCCATCTTTTTTCCTTTCACCTCTATGATAAATGATCACAATTAAATATCAAGATTAAAAATAAAATAATCACTTAAAACTCTCTTTTTAAAAAATATTATTAAAAAAAAACTATTTGATAGATTATTCATTTGTTGTAAATTATATAGAGTTTCAATTTTCAATCCAAATAATTAATAATCAAATATATTAAAACATTCTTAAGAAATATTAAGGATAACTAAGAAGGATTGAAAAAAAACTGTTCATTAGTATAACGTTTCAATTTTATTATTATTATTATTTATTTTAAAAATAATTAATTTTCCATGGCATAGCGGAAAATTGTGACATAGTATTCGTGGCATTATAAATCTTTATTTTATTTATTTATTGAAGCAGAAAATGGAAATATAGTAAGGAAATGTTATAAGCCTTAATTATAGAAAAAAACATAAATAATTTAATTTCAGTGCGATATTACCACTAATTAATGTTTATTTAATTTCTTATTGGAGCATAAATAATAAATATAATTGGAAGTTTAAGCTATTTACCAATTAAACATCAAACGCTTAACGACCTATATGAGAAATTATAGTTGTATTAGGATTTTCTCTTTAATATAACGAAGAAAAAGTTATTTTCCTTAATTTGATAAAAAAAGAATTTGAAAAAAAGGAATTTATGGAAAATTTCAGAATATACCTACTAAGAAAATACAGATGAGGAAATTACTATGAAACATGTGGTTTAAAATCAAGAAAACTTTCTTTTTTTCGTAATTTTAAGTATCAACTCAATCACTCCCTATGTTTATTCAGTTAGTCTGATCACGATGAACGAGACACATTTTGACTAAAACTGGAAAACATAAATTCTAAAAATTAAGGAATGTAGTGAGGTTAGTAATCATCTAAACGAGAAATTTAAAGTCACTTACATTTCCAACCTATATTTTAATAAAAAATGTCATTGGAATATGATATCAGATTTTTGGTTCTTACTAATTTGTTCTTAAGCATGTTTACTTAAAAAATTCAGATTTATCTATTCATTAGAATTTATTTCAGCCTAACCTCCTGAATCAATAGAACTTTAAAAAAATCTAATAATGCTCTTTTATTTAAGAATGATCAAATGCGTTATTTTAGGCAAATCAAATTTCTCTTTAGTAATACAATTATCTAATTTTTTATTACAATCCGTACTGGCCTGCTTTTTATAAAATGATTTTCAATGTGAAAACTTAACGAAACTAGTGCAATAATTTATAAGCATTATTTGTTGAATTTTTTAAGTAATTCAACAAGGAAAATTATTGTATTCAGAAATAAATGAGTTGACATTAATTAATGCTTATAATTAACTTTAACATGAAAGCATTTTTAAACTGACAGTCAAATAATTTTTTTAGTTAAAAAATTCTCCCACGAACAAACATATTCAATCAATAAGAAATATATTCAAACATCATTTAGCATAGAACCTGACGGCCTTAGATATTTAAACATATATTGGGTGAATTGCCTTCATGGGAAACTCTTTATAGATTGCAGGTCACGGTGTCGCAATGGAGGAAATACAGAAAACTCCCAAGCACACACTCTCCGATAGTTGAGCATGCAGAAAGCAGAAACTCATCATCAATCTCACTTTATACAAAAGTGGTTAAGATAAAACAAGAGATATACTATTCTATAGAGTTTTGTCCAACTAATATATCACGGTCTACAGAAGATATTTAAAAGCGTTATTTAAATTTGATCTTAGTATTTCTACAAAAAAAGGTAAACAATCATTGTATTTCAGCTCATATTTGCACTTTCAGGATTCAAAAGCACAGCAGGTTTAAAGAAAACCCTCTATGATAGAAAATGATATGAAACGGCCTTGTTTTCTTAGATACATCTTTATTTGATACCATCTCTAAATCTTTTCTGATGAAAAATGTGCATTTATTAATATTAAAGTAAAATTCAAAAAAGTATATTCTTGTTAAATGTATGCCTTATAATAAATAAATATTATTAAAGAATGCCTTGAATTTAAATTTATTTATCTTTACATCATCACTAAAGTCATGCTTTCTTTAAAAAAAAAAAAAAAAAAAAAAAAAAAAAAAACTGTTATTTCAGCCAAATTTAATTAGCTATCCTTAAAAAAATGTTGACATTATTTTTAAAAAAGAAGGGCTGTGATAATACTGTATGCCAAAAAATATAATCTGTATACTAATAAAAGTATTATCAGCTGTCTCAGCGAATTTAAAACTGTCTTTCTCTAATCTATCAATATCTTTCAAGTTTTATCAATATCTGTTATTATCTTTCAAGTTTGTTTGAGACAAACAAATTATATTTACCTAGTCAAAAACACAAAATAGTATAATGGAATGTTTGATGGGATTAGGGAAAACTGTGCTGAGTTTTTTCCATGCATGATAAATATGAAAATCCTTATACACGCGTATTTCTATCATAAAATAGTTATTTTATAGAGAATGCAAAGTTCAGAAATGGATTTATTATTCAAGTTACCATTATTTAGCTAATCAAAATAACTTAGCAGTCAAACATGTCGTAATTTTGAATTAAGTTCAAATAACTAAATAAGTACATTTTTTTGGTATTATTTTATCGAAAGTTACACACCACACCAAAGAAAAAAACAGTAGTTTCTATGGATATTTAATATATATAGGCTTTTTCAGTACGATGATCTTCTGGAAAATCAAGTATTTCACTTGTTACATTCTTGAAGAGATATTAATCTGTATCTCAATCAGGGTACCATGACCTGAAATATTTTCATTACCATATCTTGCACTGATTCCATTATGTCTTATAAGTGTGATTTAGACTTTTCTCTCTTGACCAGCAAAAATAAGTGACTGAAAATTTACCAAACTTTTTCTTTTAGGTGCTTGAATCTCTGCAATATTTTTGTTGCACTTAAATCTTTGCATTGTGATCATAGATAGGAACATCACCACACAATTAACATATTTTATTTTTTAAAAAATGTGATCAAAATTGAATGCATCCCTTTTTCAATACATTGCTTGGTAAAAAAAATACAAAGGGATGAAATATTCTAACCAATGTTGACTTAAATATATGTATATATTTAAAATGCTTTAATTTTAAGAAACTAATAGAAATATAACTTATAAAAGAAATTCAAAATGTAGATCAATAATATTCTTTTTTATCATGCTTTTGATAAATGTAGAGAGATGAAGTCTTCAATTTCAATCTTAACTGAATAAACTTTACTTATTCGTATATTTATAATCTTGAAAGTTATATCTTAATTTAGTTATATTTTGTAATTTTTCAACTGCTAAGATTCTATAAATCATCTATATGTGAGCGCTATTCTGAGATATAAAAATTAAAAAATATATAAAACTACTGTATATATCACTAAACAATTCTGTAAGCAAAATAAATATTCCAAGTAGAAAATATAAAATATTAAATGCCTTTGAAACACAATTACAATATTTTAGTTTCGTTTTACCTAATAAAAACAAAAATTTTCAAAAGATTATGTCAACTTAGATTGTATACGCCAAAATTGCGTGGAGTTTAACTGATATTTTTTAAGAAATGATCAATAATCAGCACCGCCGGCATAGTTATTCTAGTCTGCAAATAACTTGGTGGTTACTAAGGTGAAAGCAGATTCAATTACATTAATATAACAATGTGTTTGTAATGACTATTATTAGTTAACTATGAGCATAACCATTACAAAAAATTTAGTTAAAGCATTAATTCTTATTTTTAGATTTGAAAGTATCCTAAAATTTGTATTTTCGAAACTTTAACATTCTTATAGTCTTGTCTATAACTTCTACACAGCCGTTAACAAAAGTTAAAGCTACTAAAGAAGCTAGATTTCAATTATAGTTAGCCGAAAGGAAGACTCTTAAGGGACATCGATTGGAAGAATAATTTTACATATTTGTTATCTTTACAAGTTAGTCAACAAACCTACACCCTCTGTTTAACATATCATTCAAGCTTTTTAGGATGACAAATTGATCTGCCATCTTAAGTAGTTTGTGGGTGTCACTAAGTACTCCCTCCCATATTTGATTGGGTGATTAAAGCTCGCAATGGCTCTAATGGCATTCTTATTCGAACTTTATTTCTCCGAGCAGCACACTTAGTGAACACAGAATTCTGCCAATTATCACTGCACTATTTGTCAACTTTGAGTAATTATTTTTCCTCTTCTCCACTTGTGATAACGATCATGCGATTAATTTATATACACGAGATACACGTAATGAAGAAGATAGTGCATCATTTTTAATAACATACTGTCACACGATGGACATTTTTTGATGCAAACAGGTTTGTATGTTGTGCTCGTGACTGGATTAAAAAAGACCTCATAGATCACAAGCCTTTATCACCTTTCTCTTTAATTTCTGAACTTAGAAATGAATTTTCTTGTTAGTAAAAGCAATGATATCCATTCTTATTCAATAAATTAAGCTATCCAAATATAAAGGTATATATTTTTCCTTTTATAAATACCTGTTATTATATGAAATTTATTTTGGCTATATTATTAGACGTTTCCATACGAAAATTGATTCGAACTCTATGTGTTTCATATTATCTAATTTCTTTAGGTGAAACTCAGTATTTAAAAACTATTATGTACTGCTTAATGTGCTAAATATATAAACGTCAAATAAATTAGGGCTTAATTTAATTGGTGAACGTGTTTTTCTTTTTTCCACTTCATAAAATATTTATATAACTGATTTCAATATTCCGATTATACAATAAAGCAACTATACTGGGAAAGTGAATGTTAATTAAATTATATATAATTTTTCTAAAATTAATTGCATAAAAAATAAGGAAAGATCAAAGGAACTCCCAACATTTTACTTTATGATTTCTTGTATCGTAAGTAGACTCAAATATAGTGTAAAACATGTTAATTTACATGCAATGTTGTGTTTGGTATTTTCTTTGATTAGTATATCTCTGTGAAATCTGTAAACATGTTTCCCAATTTTGCAAATTTTTCCTTTTAACTATTTAATGAAAACATTTAAAATTAATATAATTATCAAATCAAAATGTTTCGCTTTTATAATTTTAAAACAGATAATTAATTTAGTATTTTTTAATCTCATGTGTTAAAACACTTACTTATAATTAGAATCTGGTGTTTTTTAATGGTTACATGAACTTTTGAATTTCAAAGTGTAAATTAATATTTAAATTCAAACGTTTATTTTTAGAACAAAACAAAATTTTATGTAATTTTTAAATAATGAGTTACTTTGAAGATTTATAAAGGATGATTATTATGCACACTTTACGAATGAATTATTTTCACTCTTTTTTCTTAAACTTACTGCAACTAACTACTGCATTTTTATGAGTTTATTTTCAGATTAATTATTATAGTAAGCTCAAAAGAGGAAATAAACATTCTTAAGCATGTTATTGTAAGTATATTCTAAAATACCATGTTGATCAAGTAATGATACAGAATTAATCAGTCAGTCTGATATGAATTTAGATATTTAGAATGAATTATTTGAGAAAAAGCCATTTAAATCAAATTCATTGATGTATATATATATATATATATATATATATATATATATATATATATATATATATATATATGTGTGTGTGTGTGTGTGTGTGTGATGTTTATATATAATGTTTTCTCACTATGCCGAGTTGGCAGCCGAATGGTTAGGTCTCTTGCCTTCGGGTCAACAGTTCGTGGGTTCGAATCCCACCTTAGGCATGGATAGTGGTTCGGAATTCATTTTAAGCCATAGGTCCCGGTTTAATAAGCCCTCGTGCGCAGAAAATGACCATTGAATGACAAACAAACCAACCCAACCACTTCTCACTAAGTCTAACAAAGTCTCAATATTCTGGATGAAAATTAAACAAAAAATTTCATAAGGCCAAAAAATAGTACTAAATTTGAGGGAAATGAACGTTATTATGTAATGTTTGCAATATTTTGCTTAACAATAATCATAATATAATTTTTAAAAAATGAAAAGAAAAATACTTTGATCGGGGCCGACCGATGGTTGAGTGGTTAGCGTTCCGCACTCTAAGCTATGGTTCCCGGGTTCGAATCCCGGTTGGGGCATGGATGTTTCTTTGTCTGTGTTTCTCTGTCCTTTCTTCTGTGATGAGGTATGAATGTGGTTCACCTATAAAAGGGTTTGTGGTGGTATGGCACGGCAACGCTACTCGCCTCCGTGACTTGGTTTACAGGTGCCCGTAGGTAACGACAAATGAGTAGCAGTTTCTGGGCTTGTTGTGGCATAGGGTTCGTTACCCAAGTGCCCACCGCTGGGGAAAAATACTTTGATCGGGAAAAATATTTTCAAGAAATAGAAATATACTAAAATGATTGTTTAATACTGAAATTAGAGCTTTCCAATCACAAAATTTAAGTGTTTTCAAAAATAGCTTCCGAATGTCAGAAATATAAGATCAGCAAGAAAATGAAGAACCAAAGCAGTAGACGCGCATTTCTCAGGTATGGTCTACATGAGAAGATATTTTGTAAAAAAACATGCATGTCGAAAGCAAATTGTAAACAAGGTGTCACTAATTTATCAAAAAGAACGAAAGCAAAGAAATATTATAATACTTTTTCTTTACAGGTGAAATTCAGTTTGAAGTTTCCAGTGTAAGATGGATTTCAATATATATATATTCAACATGATGGAATATAAGGTTGTATTAATCCAACGTATGTGGGAATTCCTGAGTTTTATCTAATCTATAATAATAAATTAGACAATTTGATTCTTTCAAAAGAAAATTCAGACCGATGTACTAAAGTTAGGATATCAAATAATTCTGCAAAATGAGCTAAAACTCAAATCAAATATTGTGTTGGAGTGACTATAATAAGACATTTGTAATTCCGCAGTCAGATGTCATTGCTATTTAGAATTCATAAGAATATCTCAATGAGAAAATGAATTAAGCTCTGACTGATGCCATTATAAGAAATTTGTGAGTGACTTCAAAACAAGAAGTGATTATGAGTAATATTTATGGACACAATATTTATAGTTACTAAAACTTTTGAAACACAATGAAATTTATCTTTAAAACGATGTCACACATCATAGTTTATTAACTGAAAGGCTATAATATAATATTTTTCATCATATTTTCTTTTCATTACGTAATTGAAAATAGGTTATATCGAAATTTATGAAATGAGCTTGTGCACTATATAAAAGGAAATTTAAGACCCATTAATTTTTAATAATGAAAAAAAATTTTGCAATTAATTCCAGTGGAAGAAAATGCATACATTATTCAGTTTGTTTAGATTTATATGTATATGACTTTATTCGATATGATAAAAAGTAGTTTAATTATCAAGAATTTAAAAAGTAAATATTGTACTAAAAACACTTTTTTCATATTTTTAAATTAATAAAATAATGCATTTTTTCCACCTAGCTGAAGGTTGAAATATCGAAGGATTGATCTGTTATTTACCATTCTGTCCAATAAATATTAAACCCAAGCTTTCTATTTTTTTCAACAAATATTACGTTTACCATATCTTTATTATTTAATTGTTTATATAAACAGATTGTTATATATATATATAAACTTTGAAAGTTTCTTAAATTTTAAAAAAAACAATCAAATCAATTTTCATTACATGTTATTTTTAATTAATTTAACATTAAATTAATTAACATTAATTAAATCAAAAATTTACTTTATGATAAATTTATTTAATGACATTACTTTAAAAAAGTAAATAAGTTTCAATAAATTTTATTAATTATGGGAAATTTTGTTTGAAAAACAAACACACTTTAAAAATTATGCTTTTCAAACTTTATTCACACGACATACATATTAAGAAAAAAGTACATAAATTTTTTTATTTATTTCAACTCATTAAAACAATTATAATTAAAACTTAATTTACAACGAAAACATATTGACTTAGTAAAATATACTTTTTAATAAGATTTACAAAGTCAAAATACTTAAATGCTTAAAAATAGAATTTTAAATGTAAATTAATTTATTTGAATTCTTAACCATGTGTAAAATACATATCGTTATATTTTTATCATATAATCAAAATTTATTCTCATTCTTAGATTTTCATTTCTATTTAAAATAACAATGTTGATACAGGAATGCTTATGTGCGAATTATATAATAACAATAAGAAAATAAATAACTAAAAACAATTTGTAAAAAATATGTTTGTTCCTTTCGTTTTAATTGCTTATACATATTTTCTTTTTTAAAATTAAACCATAGGAGAAAAATGTTAGCTCAACTGAATATTTTATTCATGCATTTTACATTATAATATTAGTCTTTATATTTTTGTAAAAACCATTAATTTGCTACAATGTTCAAGTAAATTCATGAAAATAAGCTATATATAGAAAATCGAAAATAAAATTTTAACATGAAAAAATATATTAATATGAAATAGGTTTTTTGCTTTAAAATAAAACTAAATTTAAATGTTAAATTAATGTATTTTTAAGTCAAATATGTTGGCAAAAACAGTTGTTACATAAAATGTTTTTAAAATACATTCTTTTTAAAAATGAAATATTAAGAAAACAAATGTATTCTTGCATTATTGTGATGAATTAATATTGTGAAATATATATATATATATGTGAGATTTCGCATTATAAAATATATATTTTTTAAATATAATAAGGGTGAGTATTCAATAATTGCAACATTTTTAAGTTTAAGCATAAATCTCTGAACTTTATCCATTACAATGGCTTTGAAAATTCTCAAAAAATTTTATGACAAAGCAAAATATAAATGAGCAACACAGACAAGTGTTTGTTGTGAAAGTTTTATTGCTTTTGGTGATTTTTTTAAATAAAATTTCAAAACTTAATAGATGAACTTATTTTATATTTAAATAGAAATACATGTTTGTATTAAGTCATGTGTGATATAAAAACATATCCCTAATTTAATAAGAGGCGGTCTTTATTACTTACAGTATTACACTTTAATTGCGTCTTAATTGGATTAAACGTTAAAAAAAAGTTAGATTTGTGTGTCTACACTTTTTGAGTTTAAATATTGAGCTATTTTATGAACTTATGTATATGTAGATTGAGAATTTAAATTTTGATATTTGATTTAGTGAAGAAACTTAAGTGGGGATTCGAACCCACGAACTATTAAACCAAAGGCAAGAGGTATAACGATTCGGCTATTAGTTCGGTGTATGTTTTGATGAATATTTAAAATTTTGAATTGATATCATAGTTTAATGAAGCTAATATTTTTAATTATTTTTCCCTTTTTGACAAGCTTTACAATTTTTAAAATTATTTAAAAATTTAGCAGATATTTTATAGGAAATATTTATGATAAATAAAATCACAAAAGTGCATTAACAGAAATATTAAATAAAAGTTTTTAACATTTTTAAAATCCTTTGAATTCAGTTAGTCTCTTTTTAAGGAGATCCATTTTTCCTGTAATCATGCGAATGTCAAAAATTTGTAATTTATGTAAATTGTATATATTGTAAGATTCATTCACAATAAATTGAAATTACAATATTTTAAACAAAACTTTTTATTTCACAATTCAGAGTACTCATAAAGGACACCTATTCAGTTGTGTGCACAATGAATATTTTTCATTGGATTCTGTACAATATTCATATTGAACAGCATGCTTACAATTTGGGAGTCTTCAAATGCTTTAACTTCAAATTTCGGGTGTCAAAAACAATCAGGAAATCTCACAACACATTAAAAGACACACATTAAGAGATCCTACTTCATGTCAGTATGGACTCAAAAGTATTTCGCACACAACACAATCATCCATTTAATTACGTACACAATATACAGTGCACCATGACTATCTCCAGATTCCATGATCCTAGTAAAAGATTTTCAATTTAATGCAGTTCGAGTATTAAATATTTTACGTAAAGAAGTCCTGTTTACTCTTCATTAAAAATAATTGCAGAAAGATAATATATCATTCCTTTCTTTAGAAGAGCTTTTCAAAAAGTTTTTCTTAGAAAAATTTCTTAAGTTGGGGAAAAGAAATAGGAACACAATGAAGATGATCTCTGGAGATAGTCACAGATATATAGCGAGGTGACTTTTTAGTACTTTTGGCCACTTCAGATTGAGGAATTGAGAATGTACATTGCAAATTAAAAAAGAAACATATTGGGAAAAAGCTCTAGTGGTCAAGGGAATCTGTGTACAATAGGACCTTTATCACCGTAGCTTTTATCTCCATTAGTTAAATGTTCACTGTACAATCTCACTTAGCAGTCACTTCAGGTCCCATAGGTCCGTTGGGTGGACCTAGAGGTGGAGTACCCACTAGGCCAGGTGAATTGACGTTATTCACCTCAGGCTGGCTGTTTTCTTCAGAGTCACACTCACTTCCACTTGTGCAGGGTTTCTTGTCAGTCCCGTTGTGAGTCTTGACATGCTTGGCGAGGTGGTCTGAGCGCATAAAGCGCTTCCCGCAGCTCGGGCACACGAATCTTTTCTCTCCCGTGTGCGTTCTTAGGTGTCGTTGCAGTTCATCGGACCGCGTGAAACGTTTGCCGCAAAACAGCCAGTTGCACACGAATGGCCTTTCGCCCGTGTGCCACCTGAGGTGGGCCTTCAGGTGGGACGTTTTACCGTAGACTTTGCCGCAGCCCGGAATGTGGCAGCTGTGAATATTCTTTTTCCTGAGGTGCGCTCCAGCCGGACCAAGTCGTTCGGCTTCTTGACAGTTGGGGCAATCACAAGTGGCCCGACCGCTGTAACGTCGCTGTGACCGGGGTGGCGACATATGAGGCAGCGAAGGCTGGCTAAGAGCAAAAGGTCCTGCAACAGGAGGGCCCTGAGCAGACGGAAGCATTGATTTGTAGGTGTCTTGCAGAAGATGCTGGCCTGAAGAAAGTAAATGAGCATTGTTGGATGCCACAAGGCTTGGACCTAATCCATAATCCGATGTTGGGTAGTTGGCAGGAAACTGCGAATGGAGACTCCTAACTGCATCAGGAGCAGACATATCCAACCATGAGCCAGCACCAGATGCGGCATGCATGTCCCACCATGAAGTTGTATTCAAGCTGTTGACTGATGATACTTCAGTTTTGATAGGGCCATGAGGACCTGCGGCTACATTCATAGCATTGAAAGCCCAACTTTCATAAGGATGAGAAGCTACTCTTGAGTACATACTTCCGAGATTAGAGGAATCTGCGTGGACTTTTCCAATAAGCGGACCTTGGCTGCTGTCCGCTTGAGGCGAAGTAACTGATGCTCCAGGATAGAAGATATTCTCTCCTCCATAGGAGGCAGAGCTGCATGCAGAAGTGACAGTTGGTCGTTGATAATTTAAATGGGATGAGGCTGTACTGTTTGCAAGAGTGGTGACCCGTTGAGAAGTTAGAGGATGAGCACCAGGAGAGGATGTTGGCTGACTTCCTGCCTTTTTCCAGGGATGAAATCCTTGAAATCCTTTCCCGACCGCGGCATCTGCAAGAGGCGGTGGGCTCTTACTGGCGAGTTTATTACATTGAGCGGCAAGCATAGCAAGAGGTGTTCCTCCAAGTCTAGGGTGTTCCTGAAAAATTTAAATTCTCACTTTAGAAACACAATAAGGCTTTCTTTATTTTTTAAATAAAATAAAAGAAAAATAATTTTATATATTCAAATATGAACTATAACTTTTTTACTAGGTTCAGGTAGGTTTTAGTAAGGATAAAATTCTTATAAATGTTAAATATTTAAAATGCATTCACATTATTTCACGCGATGACATATTACAAATATATTATCCGGGCAGTATATACCTCAATTAAATCTAAATTTCATATAGATATTACAGGTTTCATTTCATTTCAAAGGTTTTTTTTAATCTTGTATTTCAGTAGACATTATCTAGTTTAAAATTCAATGCACATTACATTGCAGTTGCATTAATCCCACAAGAACATGCCGTGTATCTCCAATGGCAAGAACACTTTTGTTCTTATTCAAGTCACATGATCTGGAAATTTACTAAATTGCTAAATTACCCGTCTTGTTTATCATTAATGCAATAATTACCGCCTTTGGTAATTTTTCCCTACCTTCCCAAGCAGTCAGTGTGCCCTCTGGTTCATGTCTTCAGCATTTTTTTTAAAAAGGCACTGCCGAGCAGCACGAATATTTAAGGGGGAGGGTATGAAAAGTCTGAGACAGCTGTTACTTGATAACGATTTCCTTTACGATTTAAATCTTTGTAAGTGTTCGAGATTGAAATAAAATGAGAATATAAATAATACATCAATGTTTCGTAAATGTCTCTAGTTTAAACTTCATCACCTTTCACTTAAATTTTTATTGTATTCATTACAGTAAAATGTTTCCCCAGAATTTATTCCAAATCTATTCATATTTGAGAAATTCACCGTTAAATATTATCATATTTACATTTAAATTGTGCTATAAATGAATTTAATGCATCTATAAAATATTCTAAGAATTGTTATATTTGCCTAAATACTTTTAAATCATAATTATAAAAATTAGTTAAAATTTTAAAATTTTAAGATCCTTAAGAAAAATAAATACAATGGTCAATACTATATAAGAAAAAGTTTAGTTACTTTTGGAATAAAAGTTAGTCGAAGAAAAGTTTAGAAAATGAAAGTGAAGAAAAAAAAGTCATGGAAAAACTAGTTTTGTTCAATAGCGAATTTATTTTAAAAAAAAGATAAGCACTGCTTGTCTTCCTTTGGTAATAGATTATCATGCTGTCTAACCCCTATCAGTTACAAGTTGTAATTACGATTTAGTCATAGTGCATGTCCTTTCGATCTTAGAACCGGTGAAAACATGGTTTCTTCATTATTTATGTCTCCTTCTGTTAAACAGCCAGAGAAGGGGTAATTTCTCTGGCCATTTAATGTAGTATCAAATAAAATTTTAACTGAGATTTCTAATTTCAAATTTTTGGATTGTTATACGTTATAAATAGTTTGAAATAAGGCTGAAATTTAAGGTAATTATTAAATAGTTAAATTTTAGAAAATAAAATTTTGTAAAGATGAGAAAACAATGACTCACTTCCCTCATTTTTTATTGAATATCCTATATGAGTACGACTCTAAAATATATATTTTCGAAAACGTATTGCGAACCTTAAAATAATCATCAAGCAAAACTATATATTACGAGATTTGCGCACAAGATGTATTCACTAATATTTATGTATATAAATTTGAATATCAAAATATATTGAGTATTTTATATGTAAGCTAAAAATTTAAACAGAATCAAAAGTTCAAGCAATCCGTCAGGAAAAGTTACGATATAAGTTGAGTGAAACAATTCAATATTTACTATCTACTTTAAGACTGAAAATTCTAATCTTTGTAATCAATTTTTTGTTCCGAAGGCATTAGTTCCTCTTGAAAAATATTAAATGTTAAGTCATTCTATTCTGAAGTATTCAGTATTTTAAATCGTGAAAATTATAGTTTCTTTTTTAAATATTTGTTTCAAAAAGTAATTTAACATTTAAAACAAATTTATTTAAGCAATAGTTAGAATTTTCAAAGAAATAAAAAATTTTTTTTGTTATAAATCAAGCGTTTTAATCTTTATTTTTAGTGTAACTTACACAGATAAAAGTAACCGAAATAGTTTAGGGCATACAAAGAAATGAGATAGATTATTTTTCTATAACAGCGGCAATTTTTTAAGTTGAAGAGTCTTAGTGCTCATCTACTTGTTATAAAAGCCTATCAGTAAAAAAACACATCGTAACAAGATTATTGATAGAAACTTAACAAGTTTCGGAGCCCCTAAATATTTATTAAAGTGTGCCAGAAAGGCGGGCTGCTTTACCCATAAGTATTCACTCGACTGTTGCAATTCCAATCAATCGACAAGAAAACCAATAAGGACGTCACCACTAAGTACCTGCAAAGCCAACCCACCTTGAAAGAGCTCAAACCTGTCGAACGCCGAAAAACCGCTCTAATGGAGAGAGGAAACAATAATAAAAAACCGTTCGCAACTCAATTTGGATTGAAACGTCCAAATGGGCAAACCTAGTTTGGACAGAAGAGCTTTTCCGCAAATTGCTGCCGCGGTGTTCCATTCTATCGATAAAGCCCAAGTCCAATTACTCATTAAAACATTAAAAAAACACCAGCGCGCACGAAGATTGCCGCAAAAATTCCTATACGAATGCCCGATTAATATCTCCCCACCCCCCAACACATACCAATTATTATTTTTTTCCCTTTGACATTTTAGTGTTTGCCTCAGACGTAGATGGACGGTGTTCAGGTGGGTCAAGCATCATTATCAATGGGCGTGGATTTATCTATCGGATCGCCCCCATTAACTGCAGGGAGGGGTGTTAGGTATTACAAGATGCCTTTTCGAAGGCATCAACTATGATAACGATCGGACCAAGTTCATGTTTTATGCATTTCGAATTATCATTTCAGTGATCGGGCCCGGTGAAAAATTATTTTGTTTTACCTTCTCTAGACTGCTGCTGCTGCAAAAAGGAAGATTCTCTTTTCGAAAACTATTTTTCAAAGCTGGGAAGAAAATTTTTTTTCTTTTAATTAAAATTAGCTTCAACATTCTCGATAGAAATTCTCGATTAATAAATTTTCAAAAAATGTATTAAGGACCTGAATTACAGTGCAAATTTAAGAAATGAAAGTTTAATAACAAGATACTTGGAAAAGAAAAGAGAAAAAATATTTTTAATCTGTAAATAATTAAGGAAAAATATCAAGCTATAATAAATTTATCAGGGATCTAGTATTTTTAAGACGCTAAGTTTCAAGATAATTCAAACAAAAATATAATTTTATATTTAAAACTCACGTTTAATAAGTATTATGAATTTCTACATGTTAAAATTTATGAATATAAATGCATTTGTCTCAAAACTATGCTTTGAATAACAACTTTAATATCTCAATAATAGTGATTAAAACGCAACTAAAAATGCACTGACTTATACTTAGATTAACGATTTCTCACAAGATATTGTTAAGCGATATTTAGGCATTTGAATAATTTGTTGTATGTACGTAATTTACAGCCAAATTTTCAAGATGTCAAGATTCAAACATTTTTCTTGTTTTACATTTCAATGAATGTTACTATAGGTATTACTTCTATATTATCAATATAATGTTTATGATATAAAATATGAAATGTTCACAGCTCTTTTTAAGAAAAAAAGTCATTCTTACTCAAGATTTCTCAGGCAATTATTGCCAATTTATGCTCTAAATTTTCAATTTTTTCAATACGTAAAACATACAGCAAATTGAATACTTTAATTATTGTTTCATTAACGTATATTTTAGATTCACTAATTTCAATATATTCTTTTTATATTTAAAACACCTGTATGAAGTAGAAAACAGAAATTTCTTCTAGTGTTGCATGAAGTTTGAGCTAAAGTTGAACATATATTGATCTTATTTATTCTAATGACTACATCTAATTAACGGATCTGTATTAATTACTTACCAAAACCGGTGAATTCATTATGCGAGATCCAAAAATTCTTAATCACAAAGGTTGTGGTGAAGAGATACGTATCCTCAATGCCCTTCTGAATGCAGCAACTGGTTTGATACAAACCACGAATTACTAACAAGTGTTTATTTTTTTCTTAATTTAAAACTAAATTACTATAAAATTAATCTTTTACTTTTTATTAAAAAGACATGCATGTATTAAAGAACATTTGTCATGTTGATTAAAAATTTAAATTATTAAAATGTTTAAAAGTTAAACTCAAGAATAGTTAACAAATCATTATTTTTTTCTCAAATAAAATGAGCTTACAACACAGTCCTTTGAAAACTATCTTGTGGTCTGAAGTCAAAAAAAGCTTGAAGCAATATTTGCAAACGTATTTATATCTTTTCATACTCACTTTGAATTACAGTTATACATTGCACACTGGCAACGGTATGAATGCATCCTAAAATGTACCAATACTTCTTAATTTTTAAGGAATAAGCAAATAATGAGGTTAACAACCGATCTGGCATTTCCCTTTGGTTCCTTCCAACAAAAGCATATTAAAGTTTTTCAAATTATATAGGGTAAACTTGTTTATCGATTTTGACTAAGTCAAAAGTAAACCTGAAATTCCCAAAACCAATGGTAAAAACCAATTGAGTTACTCCTTCTAAGTTTATTTTCACTTCTTCAACATGTATTTCACAACTTGAAACATAAAACTAATGCCAGTTTGATGTATATAAAATCTACAGTTGTCTATCTACAACTGCTTCTAATGATATTTTAGGTATATTCTCGAAGATTTTTAGGCATGATCAGTAGCAATGTAATTCCGCTTAAAATTTACACTTTCCTCAAGTATTCTAATTCAAATCAATTAGATAAAAAGGATAATTTGACAACTACATCACGTCAGAAGTTCGAATATACACAGGCAAACATTAAGGCTTTTTAGTGCTTGAAATCAGCTGTACAAATTAATTTTTTGTTAATTGATTTGGTATAAAAGTCCAAAAAGTATCTTAATTGGCTTGACAAACAGTTTCCTGATTATTTTCTGCTATATGTTTATCGCTTATAATTAAAATTATTTCATATTCTGCCTGAAGCATAAATTCAATATTAAAATTGATTTCATTAGAAATATTTACATGTAAATAAAATATATTTAACAGCACTTTCTAATAACTAATTTTCAATTTATCTGAAAGTAAAAACTCATTTTCCTTTTATAACTTTAAATCTTTATTAAGTATGGAATATAATAAATGAGTTGATGAAATGATTTTCGACATTTTTTTAAAATATATAAAAATTACTTTTAATTTCAGCAAATTTAAATATTCCCACTAAATGCTAAAATAAATGTAATAAAAAGTCATTAAAATATGGTAATGAATAAATTCAAGAATACCAATGAGTATGTATTTATAAATGATATTAAGCAATACTTCAGTTAAGATTGTTAATAAAAGCGAAGTGTTTCCAACTGTTTTAATTAAGAAGCAAGTTAGAAGCTCCAAGTTTTCCTTTTTAAAAAAAGACCAAACAAAATCTAATGAATATTCATGAAATGCAAAATAAAGGGAAAGCCATTATCTCTAATAGATCCCATCGAAACAAGCATAGTTGCCAGTAAAAGCGAGAACAAGGGGAAACGAATTCATAATTTATGACGAATTTGTGATTAAATTATTCCCGAATTATTATGCGATTTCCCGTGGTAAGAGAAAAGGAGATTCTTATAATAACTTTACCATTTTCTATATCATATTTCATTAATTAAAAATTTCAATTTCGTGTCTTGCATGATAAATAAAGGAAGAAAAAAAATTAACCACATTTTGTGTTTAATCACCTAGAATAAAGAATTTGAATAAGTTGCTGAATCGTTTTAATTTTAAATACATGATTGATTTTTCCAATGACTGAAAAATATGTGGAAAGGATTCTTTGAATATGTCCAAATGCCTTTTTGTATGTCAGACAAATTATAAGATATTTATAAACGAAAAAGTTTAACTGGATATTAATGGTCAAATGTGAATTATTAAATAAGCAATGATAGTACAATGAATAAAATTGATCTATATAATACTTAAAATCTTAAAAATAACTTGTCTGTGGATTTAAAAATTTATTTATTTTTAATTAAAATAGTTTTGTTATGAAACCTAATTGTAATTTTGAAATATCTTCCGATTTAGATTATAGTTCATAAAAGTTGCCCAAGAGACAGATTCTTCAAAGTCTGACACCAGACTGAGATGATGCTCTTGTACAAAAAATTTTATTAACTTCACAAAAAATCAGCAAGAAAGGAATGCACTATTTTTTTGTTACAAACTAAAAATTTATCAAAACATTTTAAAAATTAGAAACTGGATCAATAATTTTAATAAGGCTTTCTAGATGAAACTGTTGGTTCAAATCTTGCAACATATTTAAAAAGTAAATTAAATCAAACTCTTCTACGAAATAAATACAAAATGATTACATTAAAAAGTTAAATAAAGTTAAAAACAACTTATATGTTGGACATGGGATACTATTATCTTGTACAATACACTATCTCTAACCGACCTCTTTTGAAAAACTATTATTATAAATTTATACAATAGACATACAAAAAAAAATCTCTTGTGAAAAAAGCGAATCTTGCATATATTTTGACACATAAAGCTGCCAAGTGAAATGGTAATCGTGAATTCAGCATAATTGCCCTTGCATATATGAATGAACAATTCATCCACTGCAAAGAGAATACCAACTGTTTGGCCACGTTTAGTCGACCCGGAGCGGTGTCCATTTTTTATAAAGAATCTTCCCCCATTATTTATGAGCTATCAAATTTCGCGTAAACGTCGTTTCATAAATCACGCGCGTCTCTTTCATTTTTCAGATTCGGAAAGAAAGAAGAAAAAAACGAGAACGATATTTTGATGATTTAGTATCGATAATAAATAATCGATGGAATGTCTTCGTTGGAGGTTAAAGCAAGCAATTTAATGACTTTTTATTTGTAATGCTAAATAACAATTATGTTCCTTAATCTTGTAAATAAATCTAAAATCGATTTTTTTTCTCTATTTTTAACTCAATTTTTTTTTTCTAATTTCATAAATGAATAATTATTACATCTGATAAATTTACTATAAATGCAATTCAACGAAATATAATTACAGGTAAGGTTTGATTATTTTGTTTTACCTGTTTCGCGCATTTACAAGGATGTAAGTTGTCTTGTTTAATTTGCATTTTTTTGGGGGGGGTTACAAAAATATGCTGATATATGTGATGGTTAACATTATATTAATCTCAAAAACTCTTTCTACTTTAACTATATTTGATATGATTGATCATTTTGGTTATTAAGTTGTCAATTTATGTAATACATTTGCTAAAGAATAAATAGATTTTAGGAAAGTAAAATAAAAAAGTGAATTGTTGTTTACTTTTTTTTTTATCTTAATCAGAATTTATTACCAAAAATATGATATACAACATGAAATAAAATTTTTCAATAATTACGAAATGCAGTAATTGAAAGAATTCAATTTCCCAAAAATGTCTTGAAACATAAAAACAAATATGATCGCAATGCATTTCTTAAAAATTAATGAATGCGAAAGGTACCATAAAATTAATCATTATTCAAAACCATTAAACTTATTAATTTTCTATCAATCTCTATTAGCAAAAGCTAAAATAAATAAATTGAAAAATCAAAATCGAAAGCTTAAAAAAGATTATAATTTAATTATTTGATGACAAAAACAACACTAACGTCTAATATTTTTTTTTCAAAACCAATTTCATAGATCATTTTGCATTTAATGACTAACAGTTCTGCATATCACATCACTTTGCCTTGCTGTAAAATAAACAGCTGCTGATTTATATCTTTATTGTTCTCTATATATCATTCATAAATCGATTCCGAGCCGCCGCATACCCTTGAACAACGCACAAGTAAACACCACTCGATTAGCCGCGCGGAAGGAAATAGATCCGTGTTTGTGTATCAAACCGCATGAATTAAACCGCCCGCCTATCTTCAAACAATCGTCCGGTTTTTAAGCACAGCTTTTCATTATAAAGGAGTCTTTTTACACTAGCTGTCTATAATTTTGAGCAATTTAGGCACATTTTTTCGCTCGTAATAAGTCAACTTGCCCGCTATTATAACCCCAACATAAATCTTAAGATCATACCAGGCGCATTTTGATCACTCGCCATCCACTTAAGAAAATATTAAAATAAAACAGCGATGGAAGGAGGGAATGTATATACGAGGCGCTATCCTCTAAAATACAATGAAAAAAAAATATTTTGCTGTTACTTAAAGTTGCTGAAGAGGATAAAAAAAAGTAAATAAAGGGGAGGGGGTTAAAACAAAAAAATCTTGTTAAACCGGTCTAGCTTAACGTTTGCCTCTGAAGATGATGTTTCTTTGTTTAATGTGTTTCGTGCCCGTTCCGGGTCTATATCGTGAAGACATTTCTCCCGGTATTGACTAAGTTAGATAAAATTGTTCACGCAAAATGTAGAAGTCGACATAGAGCATATAACTAGAGGCATAACTTCTTGTAGAAGTTTAACAACATTCTTCTTCTCAAGAACTCCGCTATTCTTCAAAACGGCGTTTAACATATAAAATGAATTAATCTTGTTAATCAGTTGAATAAATTAGTAGAGAAAAAAGAAGTCCTATTTATCGCCAGCAGCATTAAAATCAAATTTGCTAGGTGTTTTTTTTTCTTTTTTGTTAATTGAAAGTTCCTGAAGTTCACACGAATTCTTGCGAACTTCAAATAAGTATGATATCAACTAATATACCTCACAAAAAGCTATAATGACTTGCATAAAATCAAGCTTGAAAATTGATCGGTAAACAGATTATTTTAAAAAAGAATTTCGGCAGTAATTGTAGTGAATTAATTTCAGTTTTACTCTGTAAAATGAAATTAATAGATAACTTATGAATAATTTTCACGAAAGCACAATAACTCATTTTATTTGTTACAGTGTAAAAAGCATATTTTTCTGTCCCTCAACGATCATTTTTACACAAAGGATTGTCAGAATATTACCTGTTTAAAGTGAATTTCAAATACCTATTCAAGTCAGATGGGAAAATTGTGCTCAAGAATTGAAGATGTGAGCATTAATTGAGTTTGATTTTTTACAATTGTTCAATATATATATATATATATATATATATATATATATATATATATATATATATATATATATATATATATCTTTAATTTGAATGAAAATACATTAAATGATAAGAGACCAAATGAATACTAGAATACTGGACTACACCACACAAAAACCCAAAGCTTGTGCCCTTATAAATTTATCTTTAATGGAGAGAAAAGCTGAGAGAAGCACTGCTAGAGTAGTTTGATAGAGCTGAAAGCACACAAATCCCAGAAGCTGATAAAAGCCCTAGATTAACCCCAGGCTGATCTTAAGGTAAAATATAGTATGCATCATACGTACTAAGTAATAGGCTCCAAAGTGGGATCCTATTTTCGGTTCGTCGTATCCACGATGGATGTAATCATTCATTGTCAGAACCTGGCAACTGGTTGAGAGCCAGAACCTGAGAGAATCATTGATTAATATCATCATGCGACAAGTATGAATAGTATGCATTTTCTCAATTTTTCACTAATTTTAGAATACTTATCATCTATACAGATAGTCAAAAGGTACTCCCTGTTGTTACATCAAAAAATTGCGTATTCTACAATAGCCTCTTATTTGGGAGAATCACATAAGTTTATTGTCTATCCTTAGTTGCTATGTGTAATTAAGACAGAAAAATTAAAAAAAAATATTAACTCATGTGAGCAACTTAAAAAAAATATTTTAGTAACTGAATTGATAAGATAAAAAAAAGATTGAAATATCTATTTCTAGAAACCATATTTATTATTTAGAAAAATAAAAATGAAAAATAAACTTATTAAACTTAAAAAATTAGATTGTTTACTTTCTACAAACAAATAAAACCTTTTATGTACTTCTTATTTCAATTTTAATCTGAAAAAATTCTCATTTTAACTTAATCCACAACAAAAAAATATATTTTTAATTTTTAAATGAATCATTTATTTACTTAGCTATGCATTATGTTATGTTGGAGAAGTTATTGTGAGTAATATATCTGTAAAACTCGAAATAAGCATTTAATTTTTCAAATTTTTACTATCACAGTAAGAATATTTTAGCATCCATAAACATTAACTACTCATTAATCAAATTCATCATTGAAATCTGATAAATTTTCTTAAAAAAATATTATGAAATTAGACAGAGATTATTATGCTTACATTCTACACAAACAGAATTAAATAAAATTTTTCCCTTTTGAACAAGATAGATTAGTTTTTACAGCTATATTTTTCAAGAAATAATTATTATCAAAATTCTGTAGCAAAGGAAAGCTTCAAAATCTACGGTGCCAATCATATTTCAGTGAAAATGTACACACGTGGTGGATCCTTTAAAAAACCCTAACCCATATGCAAATAATATGAAAGTTATGCTTCCTGTCTGATGGTAAAAGATAGACGCGTTAACATTTCAATATTTTAAACTCCGGAAAAGAAGAAACGAAACACAGATGGAATCCATGTGGTGAATTATTTCGAATTCACGATGGCGACTGCGACGCGACATTGTTTAAGATAGGCATCACGTGGTTTTGGTCTGATGGTTTCTGGCAGTAATCACTTTATTGCGGTGCATCAGACAAAAGAATGAATCAAGCATTTAAATGACCGATGACGTTTCAGATTCACAAAAAAAGTAAATAAATACATAAGAATAAATGAACGATCTTCTCCTTACTCCCTCCCTTGCAATAAGGCATCTCTGATCACTATAACTTTATCGGCGCTTAATCTGTAGTTGAAGAAGACAGTAAAATTACACCGTCCGATAAGTAATATTAGTCATGGGTGCATAATTCTACCCAGCATCATTTTGCTAACTGATGGTGTTAAACATATTTGCTGAAGAAATATGGCAACAGCATATGAATAGTAATCCTTGTCAAAACCTGAACAAATATTAGAGGTAAATTATGAGAATATTATGCGCAGAAGGATGTTATGGTATTAAGCGAAAGGAGAACAATGCGTAAAATTTCAGTAACTCATCACAGAAATCAAATTTTACTTGTTTAGTATCAATTTTGTTTATTTCAATTATAAATATTTATGTACTACAAATATTGTGAGTTAATGATAACCATATACAAAATTGCTTTTATAGTATAAGTTTTAGGGGAGGAAATATTTTTTTTATTTTAAAAACTGAATGGTTGCAAATTTAAATTGAGGAAGAAATGAATAAATGAATTTTCTAAACTCCTGTTAACAGTAAACTTAAAATTTTAAAATTATTAGAAATTCATAGGTAAAAATGAAAATATTATATTTTTTTTAAAAATGCTGAAAAAAAACTAGATTTGAATAGAAATTATTTTTTTTCTATTTTAATGATAAAAGCTATCAGGGTCATTATAGTTTCGAAGTATCTAATTAAAAGCTGTTATAAATCACTAGTCAAAGTACCAATTTTCAGATTTTGTCTCTATCTATATAATTTTACGATAAAAATAATTGAATAGCATTATGCATATTTATTAAATGAAGCATCTATTAAATTTTGAATTTTTGTGCCCACAACTTTGCCTTATTTGATCGACTTTTTCTGTAAATGATAGTTTGATGCTTATTTTAATAATGAATAACACAGTTCAATTTCAATTATTCTTGATTGAAGATTTGTGACTTATATTAAAAGCAGATTAATTATAAGAAGCAAAATTTGATGATAAAAAATTTGAAATGATATAATTTACCCCTAAGCAATATTAACTCTTATAAATATATCTTACTACTGTAAATACAAAAGAAAAGTAATTAGTGATGATAATACAGGTAAGAGTTAAATTCATTAATGTCCGGTTTGAATCATCATTTAATTTCAACAGACAACAGGCCCTTGAAATCATTCAGTTAATTCTTAATATTTTCAGTGTGAGATCCGGTAATTAACAAATGATGTTATGAAAGAAAAATCGAGATAACCGTACAGACGTGACTACATAAAAAAAGCAATATATCATTATACAAAAACTGAAAAAGTAACAAATAATAAACTGACGGATAGAAAGTGCAAAGAAAATAGAAAAGAATTTGAGCAAAGAAAGGAGGTGGATATGAATACAGCGTGCGAAATTTAGATTCAACACCCACAGAGCATCTTCTCAGCTTTTTATTTATTTGCTTTAAAATCGTGCCAAATGGAGATGGAAGCAAAACGAATTTAATACTTCTTCCCTATTCGCACCGTTTTCACTGTTTTAAGACACTATGATTTCAGAAATATATTTAGTTACTATACTTTTACTTTTGCATTCTTCAAATCAAATATTTCATGGCTTACTTTGAAAAGTAAATGTTTTATAAGTTATTTCAATCTTTGAAAATGTACAGAATTAAAGATATTATTATTATCAAATTAGCCTTAAAGAATAAAAAAGTCATATTTTTAAATAAATTAATTTAAATTTTAAAATAAAACTTAAAATAGCCAATTAAAGATTATTTTCACAACTATAAACTCATACTTTAAATTTACATTCAAACGTTTAATGCAACAAATATGATATTGAACTAGACAGTAAACATTTTTTTAGAATTTTGATAGGAAAAAAGCTTGAAAAATAAATTATAATGAATTGTATGAATGAATCATACAATGTAAGGCAAAATTAAGAAAATTAAAAGATTTCCATAATATTTATTAATTTCCAAAGATTTCAATATTTGAAAGGAAATATAAAATAGATTTGAACATTACTTATAATTTATTTGATAACTTGATATACTTTATAAGATAATGCAATATTAATTTTAAATAGTTATCTTATTTAAAGTATGTACAAAAGTCAATAAAGTACATAACAATGTATAAAATCTAATAAAGTACATTACGAAAGGTCTATATTACATCATGCTAAATATCTTTATTGTTGAAATAAATAAGCTTCTAATTTTTTAACTTAAAAGAAAAAAGGGTGGGGTTACAAATCTAATTTTATATTGTAAAAAAAATGTAAATATTTTCTCTAAAATATTATTGCAATTAATTGTGGAAACAGTAAAGTTGTGCATGCAATAAAATTTCATTTATTTTGAATTTACAAAATTTCCTGCTTATATTACGAAATAAATTAGTGTCTCATGTTAAAATTATAATGATTCAAAATCACATAACTTCGCTTTTCTATAGTTTATTTTATACATAAAAATACCATTTTAAAATTTAAAGAGTAAAACATTGATCACAATACTGCTGAGAGGCGAAATCAATGTAGAATAAATAAAATAGATTAAAATAAATAAGTAATTTTAAAAAATTCACTCTTTAAATGTGCTTAACTATTTCATTAACTTTGTTAACAATATATTTACTTTTCGATGCATTCCAGATGAAAACTGATTTCTTTCTATCGATATAATGTTTAAAATCAGGAAATAAATCACTTGGTCTTGTGAAACGATTCACTAAATTTGGTTAAAAAGGAAGTAAGAATTCCTACAATGAAGATTCACAAAGCGTGGTTTCATACTATGACAGGCTTCACCCCCTATCGCTTTGTAAATGGAAATGGATTGTTTGGTCATGATAATCGTTGTCAGAATTTATTGTTGAGATAACAAATGCTCTCTAAAACACCTATTCTATTTACCACACCATTTTTCTTCTAAGATTGACAGATTTTAAGAATATCGAATTTTCAGCTGTGTTGAATGAAAGTAACGAACGTGGGAAAGTTAAAGCGTTACAAAGTTTAGAGGATATCAGAACATCTCTTTCATTAAAAATATAATTCCTTTAAATTAATTACTACAAGCAATAAAATATTTATTAACGTTGGATAGTTTAATTAACCTTCACTGATATGTTTAAATACCCCTTATAGTAAGTAATTATATTATGTCTTAAAGATGCGTGTGTGTTAAGAAAAAAAACTGTCAAATGAGTTTACGAAATTTAACTTAAGCAAATTGCTAAAAACTAAAATAGAACTGCTATTTCGTTTCAAATAATATAATTAAATACATCGAGATACAATAATAGAAAAAGAAAACAATTTACAAACTTTATTGTTAATCGACCTTCAATGAAACTGGTAAAATCATCTATTTCGATGTAATTTTAAGATAGTTTCAATTAGGATAAATGACGTTCATTTCGTCGTTTTTTAAAGTCAAATTTCCTTTCTTCACTTTTAATTCCAGACTTGAATGAAATAATGATTTACCCTGTCTGTGTGATAAGATTTTGATGTATACATATGACTATAATTATAATAGTTGTTCATACCGAGTAAAAACTTAGTGTGTTGTCAGAATAGGTACTTTAGACAAAATTAGATTTCAAATCAGCAATCGAACAAATATATATAGCGATAAATAATTTTCTAAATTTTAAAAAGTTAGAGTTTTCGATTTTTATATATATATATATATATATATATATATATATATATATATATATATATATATATATATATTTTATTCATTGAAACTTATTAAAATGAGTTAAGAAGAAGATATAAGAATTTACTTTTTGTGAGATTTTTTTAAATGTAATTCCGATTATTTATGATTCTTTTTTAAATAGCTATATCTTTTCTTTTCTTCTTTTATTTAAAATGAAAGTAATAAATTACATGCAGAGGTAATTATATAAAAAAGATTTTTCAAAAATAAAAATTAAGATCAATTAAAGGAAAAAAAGCATTTTTTATGTAGGCAATTATTTTAAAATATTAATTACGGATATTTGACAAATTTATACATTTTCTATAAAAAATTTCAAAATACAGTTTAAGTGAGACTTACGATTGATTTCGCTTAGCTGATTCTAATAACGATATAATAAATTACAAAAGTAAAACTGATTTACTCAGTTTTTTTGAAATTATTTGTGTAAATAATTCATTGATAATTTCTCTGAAATGCAATAATTTCCAATTTTAAACACTTTTATATGTTTCAATCTTAAGTAAAAGGTATCTTTTGATTAAGATTGAAGGTTTCTTCAATACAAGGTTCTCCTCAATCCCAGTATTTACGAGTCATGACTGTTTTTACGAAATCGTGAGATAGATTCCATAATCTTAGTTTACGGGCTGTTGCTTTTCTATTTATGAGATACTATAACAGTCAAAGGTGTCAGCTTTAAGTTTTTTGTACCTCACTAATGGTTTCACATAATAGCCTTTTTATTTTATACACGCCTTTCTTTTTAGTCTAGATTACAATATTCTTTCCTACTCTACGTTTCTGTAGTACCAATTTTATGTGGAAAAATTGTAAATGAACTAAGAGGTGGTGGGATTATTAGTGTTTAAGCACGTCGTTTAGATAATATAAGGAAATAATAAGCAATTTATTAACTGCAACGCTAATAGGTTTTTTTACTATAATTAATTCCATATCAACATAATTGTTTATTTATGTCATCAATAGAGAAAATTTTAAAAACATATTTTTGGTTTTTATTACACATTTAATTGATTATTGCGTTTATATCAAGGAATATGAATGGATAAATTAAGTGATTAAAAAAAATGAACTAACTCAGAATACAATTGATTCGAATGCTAACACAGTAGTAGCAATTAAGCAATGGGTGATCTTTAAAAATATTATTGGTATAAATTCATTTTTCTTTCAAATCATAGCATTAAACCCAATAAAGGAAATATTCTTGCTGCCATTTATTTAATTTAAAGATAAATAAACTAATTTATTTCAGAATAATTTATTTTAGTTTTTTTGTTTGTTTTTTAACAGAATAAATCGATTTTCTTAACAGAAGATTGAAAGTTAAATTCACAGCATTTAATTTTAAATCATCTAACTTAAACAGCGCAAAAACTACAAGTAGGCAATTTTTTAAGAGCAATAAAAGTTAATATATATATATATATATATATATATATATATATATATATATATATATATATATATATATATATATATATATATATATATATATATATATATATATATATTGTCCAACATAAAAATTAGAAATGCTTAAGAAATAAATAACTAAAAAAAACCCTTTATAACTGTGCACACTACTTTTTTAAAGATAACATATGCCTTGTCTTAAATGCACATGAAACTTAAACAAACTTTTATAATGAATACGAGTTCATTTTTGAAAAATTGTTGGACATTAATTAAGATTGTTAGAATTAAACTTAATGTTAACATCATTAATTACATTTCTAAAACGCCTACAAACTTACTTTATTTTCTTCAAGTCGTTATCTTTTAAAATTAGATGATAAATATTAAAAGGTCATGCTTTAACTTACCTTAAAGAGATGAATACTTCAACTGGCGATGAAAAGCGTTTTGATTAAGAGTACTCCATATGTCTTCTAAGTAAGAAATAGGGTTGGGGAAAAGAATATACACATGTGATAGGGTTGTATGCTTGACTGAAAACACTTTCTTGGCTCATTAATTATGAGTGGGCAAGCAGATCATTAATTTTTAATTGTTAATACATCTGTTATCAGTTGTTCATTTTAAATTTGCCTAGCTTATAGGAACTTCTATTAAAAACATTAATTAAGATATAATTTTGATTAATAATTATGATATTATTAATAACATTTTATATTCTGAGAAAAAACATTTAATGAAATGGTCATTATAAATTCTAGTCTTGGTATTTTACAGAAGTGTAGTAATACTAATTACTAAACAATGTAAACTATAATCCTATTTTGGTCTACTGAAATCCAGAAATAAAATTTACTTCATTCTTTAATCCTTATTTTTAATGACTTAACATAAATAAAGATATATTTACAGCAAAATACAGAAATTATCTACTATACCTCTTTATCTACATTTAACAATTGTCTTTTAATCCTTTTAAATCTTACGATTTAAAAGGATTAAAAAACAATTATTAAATGTAGATAAAGAGGTAGCATTTCTGAAAATAATGCTAAGTAGGCGTATCAAAAAATTACCAATTTAACTGAAGCTTTATAAAAACATATTAAATACCTTTAATACAATTAAATATAATAATTAAATACCTACAAAGACAGTTGAACTTCTCTATGCTAAAAGTAAGATTTTTAAAGCTTACTAATGTCTATGCTTTAACATCAGTAAATAAGAGCCATATAAATAAAAATGTGTCGACGTAATTAAGAAGAAATTGTTATAATAACAATAAACTGAAAATTAAAATACTGAATTTAAAAATTAGAATTGTAAATAATAATAAATTGAAAAGACAAAATCCTAGTTACACATGAGATTAATTTAAGTTTCAAATCTTCCTAAAATGCACGCATTAACTAAAAAATTTGAAGAACACTTACGTCTGAGCTGGTATATGGTTCCGGGAACCACATTGTTTTACCATTCTGCATCGTCATCGGAAATATACCGAACGGGAGATTCTCTTGCTGCAAATAATTTTCCTTACCAGAAGAAGGCATCTTGACTTCCGAATGTTTCTCCGCGATAAAAATTAACACTTCTTTAATAGCTTCTATTTCTTGCTCACGAGATGAATTCTCGTGCTGCAAATATTTTTTTTTTTAGGAGTAGGCATTTTACCTCCAGATAATTCCTTCTTGTAAAAAGTCCAGAATTGCCAGCAGACTTTACATGCTCTAACTTTAAAGCCGAATTTAGGCTTATAAAAATTGCATTCTTATTGGCTGGCAATACATTGACCAATAGCGCTTGAGTTATATTCAAAGCTTTCTGTGAGAACAGATCAGCAGTTTCTGTGAGAACTGATGAGAGAGGAGAGGGGTGGGGGTAGGGGATTAGATCTTCTAGACAAATGATATCTGTAGCTGACCTCACCAGCGAAGTCACAACTTTCTTAATTCTATTTAAGGAAAGGGACCACGTATTTCTTGTTCCTACAATACACATATATGTAAATGAAACAGTTTAAATAGTTAGAATAATTTGTAAATTCTATAAAAGATATTAATTGCTAAAATGTGTATAATTCAAGTTTTGAAGCAAATTATAATATTTATTTTAAACTTAGAACTGCTTGGAATATATACTAAATAAAATATTTCAAAATGTGTCACTGAAAGATGTGGGTTTAATTAATATGGAACTATTTCAAAAATTATCAATTTATTGTCTCGACATAATTAATGATGGAATAAAATCAAAAGTATTACAACCAATTATGAAATAAATGTTTAATGTAATTAAAATTTCTTTGATGAACATCATTTCATATTTATTTCGCCATAAATCTGATATTTCAAACCGAATCATATTTTATTTATCAGTCTGAGATTTCAAACTGTATCAAACAAAGGCTATTTTTGATTAGCTGATTATTTTTAACTGGTGCTTGTCGTAAAATGCACAAAGCATTATTTTTTAAGCTTACTATAATTAATTAATTTTTATTAATTATAATATATAATTGTATATTATTGCACACTTGTGCTTTCTTATTTATGCATCAACTATAGGCATTGTCTGCCTATGTAGTATAAATCATTGACTATATGAAACGATGTTCTAATTTGACTAATCAGAAAAATCTATTAAAAATAAATTTTAATTTATCATTACTCTAAATATCATTAATGCCCAAAATAATTAATTACTATTGCATTAATTAAATAGAAAAATGTTTTAAATTTTAAGAGAAGAAAGAATGCTTCTATCTCCAAAATATTAAGACATTTGTCATTTAAGTAATGAAATAATAATTAATATAATTAATTATTAATTCATAATTAAATAACAAAATGTTTAAAATTTTAAGAGCAAAAAGAATGCTTTTGTCTTCAAAATATGAAAATATATTTGTTTCGAATAAATTGTATTAATATTCTGTCTTTCTCTGCTAATTTAAACAAAAGGGTCTGCACTAAAACCTCTTAATTTTGAATTTCAAAGCAAATTTCATTTCAAAAAGTGCTGATAAAATATAAATGTGATACATTTTATTAATTTTGCGATATTGTGTGAGTAATATTGTATATATTTAAATTAAAAGCAATGAAAAATGCTGCTGTTACTGATACTATAAGCATTACTACTATAAGCATTACTAAGCTGTTACTATAAGCATTTTAATAAAAATTTGTAATTATACTAATTTACTTTATACAGCATTGAAACAGCATTAAATATTAATTAATATTTTCCTTAAGTATACATAATTCGTACTACCCAAAACTAGACAAAATACAATTAGAGTCTAACTAAGACCGGAGAATACGGTACAGTTGCCCTGGACCCTCACATTAGAAATTTTATTTTACTTTGTGAATCGAATAGAAAGTCTCGAAAGAAATGAGGGGCCCCGAAAGAAATTTTTGTACCGGGTCCCAATTCAACATGTTTATCAATATTAGACCCTGAATTCAATAAGTTTATCAGAGCGTATCACTATCGAGATATTTTAACAAACCAAACATTTCATCGCTTGAGACAGAATTTATTGAAAATGTCAAACACCTGCATCAACAAAAGAAGATAAATGAGGTTAGGAATCAATGTCAGTAAAATTATCCTGTACATCTTTTTACAATTTCTAACAAGCGGGTTAAAAGTATTCACACGTTGAAAATGAAAATTTTCCAAGCCCCAGCGAAAAGATCAGCTGGTCCTTAATTTAAGAAGATTAATGTACTTCAGAGCGTAAGAAAAAACTCCTCCTTTTATAAGAAAAACACCACAAAAATGGTTAAATTTCAGTTTTCATAGAAGTGATCTGAATGAATAAGTTAACTAAAAATATATATAATTTTAAATAGTATGGAAAATCTATTATTGAAAAAAATTAGTGAAATTTTATGATGGCATTTTCTTTTAAAGCTTTTCATATAAGCTCTTGCTATTTTTAAAAATACATTGAAAGTAATTTAAATTCTAAAATTAAGTCTTTATAAATGTCAATTTAAATACAATAGTCAATTTATATATCTTGGCGAAAATGTATATATTTTTGCTTAACCTCAAACGCTTGACTTAATAACATTTTTAAGTGTTTTTTAATTTAGGTTCCAATTTCATGTTGCATAAGCTTGAATACAATTAATTAAAAAATTAAGAAAGTTAAAAATTGAAAATTATTCCTAATTTCTTGCACACTAAAATATCAAAAAAGTTATTTAAGAATCCCAAGAAGCGAATTTGTAATGATATATAAAAGAAATTCGTTGGAATGGAGTTTATTTTTTAAATTCGTTATATTTGCTTATGATTGAAGAAAGCTGTGAAACCCTTTTTGCTTTATATAATTCAAATGTATACGGACTTGTTATTTATTTTTATAAAAAAATTAATTCCATTTTAAAAAATATTTTTCCCAAAGAAATAATTCATTTATTAGGATGTTTTTATAAGGTGATCAAAAGATGGCGCCACGAATGTATGTTTCTTAATAAAAATATCTGAAAAATGAGAAATGGTCTGTGGAATTAGCAAAAGTAACGGCTTTAAAAATTCACAAGAATTTCTTACCTTTGCATCTTGACTTAGCGAGCAAATCAAAAGAGTAAGTGCTCTTAATTATGGCAGTGAAGGAGCTCACTTCAAATATAAAGATGAACTAAATTTCTGGCATAATTATTGTTCGAATGGGCTGCCACATGATTTCAGAATTATAGAAGGCGCGTTTTGTCCAATTCTTCTCTTAGAACATGACCATTTAGTATATTTTTTTGTCAGCTTGGAATTTTTCCTGTCATCACCATCAATTTTAATGAATGTGTGGAATTCTATTATTCGTTTTCTTTTTATTATTCCAGTTCAATTCATGGCGATATGAAAAGAACGTTTTTTCAGTTTTATCTCAGAAACATTTTTTTATATTTTAATTTATATAATATTTTTATTTTAAATCTTATTTATCCACTCTAACCATTCTGCATGACGAACTTTAAAGCAATTTGTTATTATTATCACTTATAGATATCTATATATTATCATATATATCATCACTATATATTATCACTTATAGAAATATAAATATATTTCTATAAATGATATTTCGACTTTATAATTTGTATCAAATGAGAATTCAGAATTTATTTTTTCTCAATGTTGAATGTTGTTTAATGGAATTTTCCATTTTTCCATTACTACCTAAAAAGCTTATCCATAATCGAAATTTATAAGCTTCGAAAGAAAATAATTAGTAATAAGTATATCCTTAATCACAACTCCGTTTTTAGCATTTGCGGTTGCCTTTATCTTAGTGAAAATAGTCCAATTAAAAGTTAATTATTATTTTTTTTCTATCAGAGCGATAAGATAATAGTTTTCGAGAATTCTTTTAACTATTGAAATCAATAATTTGCTTTTGATTAAATTATTTTGTAAAAGAAAACTATATGATTATAATAATTTAAATGTGTTTTCTTAAATAATATAATCTATGCTATTTTAGAACTAATGAATGTGAAGTGTCACAAAACATTTCAAAGATTTGCGATAGTATTCAGCGAGGGAATTTTTATTTCTACTCCAGTAGTCATATTATAATTCAAGGTGTTAATAAAAGTCCATTGCATAATATTTTAATGAGCCAATTTTAATCAAATGAAATTAAGATTTCTGCAGATATTATATAGTTGTGCTTTCTTTAGCCTAACAGTAGGACAAAATTTTACAGAATGGAAAGACCATTGCTCAATCCAAGTTATTGTTGAACAAGAGTGTGTTGGCTTTCCTTTTTCCCCTGCAATTTTAAAGTTTTATACATTGGAGGCGATGTTTTAGAGTTCAATGTTTCTTCTCATGCGAAATGTCAAAATGGTGTATTAATTTATAAGATCTAGTACTCTCAGAAGACATTTTACGGTTAAGATATCCCTTTTGAGGTGTTATATTATGTATTCTGAAAACACACGCAGATTTCTGTTTAAATAAACCAAATAGCTAACTCGGTTTCATTTCCCAGAAAGGGTAATTTAAATAAGAAAATAAATCCCTCTCAGTTAAAAAATATGTATTTGACACCACATTGTTATTTCCAAAATTTGTTCTGTGTCTATATTATTTCTGGTAATGAGCATATGCAATGAACCTTATCAGTTAAACAATTTAACATAACTGTCTTAAAGATATAAAATGTAATCGTTTTGAGAATATTGCATTATACGACAAACTAAAATGTAGAAAAAAATTATGCACATATATAATTAAACTAAAAATCATTAGATATGAAAAAAAATACTTTTCATATCCAATTATGTATAATCAAGAGGAAAGCTTGTACAAATCAGCATCTCCATCTAACTCATAGGTTCCTAAAGTGGTCCAGGTGGACCCCCAAGGGTCCATAGGAGACCACACGGGGTCCGCGTAGACGTGAAAAGAAAACAATGGTTCACAAGTTGTAAGCGGAGTTCCGCAAAAAAATTTCGGGTTTTCATTATAACGAATAAACATCTTGGCTTGAATTTACCTATCAACGTAGTCAGGTAGCATCCTAAACTTGGTAAGTACTCAGAAATATTCCAGATTCAGTTCAAACATAGAATTGAATAGAATAATAGATAATAGTACAATTGTAAACCACATGTCGAGACTTGCAAAGTGCCGCCCGTGCGCCATTTCATTAAAAGTATGACTATTTTTTATTGTTGATTTACATTTTAGAGTTCACTGTCAATTTTTTGTCAATTGTTGATTATTTGTGATAATAAATGTTTATAATTTTGTATAACCACAAGTATTATTTTAATAAATAAGACAAAAGAAAATGTGCTACTTTTTTTCCCTTCTTAACACCCCCAATTCAGGGTGGTATTTTTAAGGAATTTTGGGAATACTGTAGAAAAGCAGCAGCAGGAGGTCTACCGAAAATAGTAAAATTTTAAAAGTGGTCCACGAGAAAAAAAAGTTTGGGAACCAATGATCTAACTGGTAGAGACCATTTCTGGACTAGGTAAAGTAGTAGTATGGACTAGTAGTATGCCGATGTATGCAAATTAACTTCCATAATCCTTTATAAACCACAATTAGACACGAAATGTAGAAAAGCCGCGAAACAATATTTCGTAGCAGATCCTATTCTCATTATAAGAAATTTTATGCAATGACTTTTCGAAAATTTAATAAAACTGACAGCGTTGATAAATATATTGACGCATACATGTGCACAGAAAATGACTTTCGACACAATTTATAATTTTTGCTATTCTTTTCGTATGTAGACATTAAGTACGGATGAAAAAAATTACTATAATTTTTAATTTTATAAATATCTTAAGCGTTATACAAGAAAATGGTGGATAATTTCTCCTCGTATCATTTCATTAAGGTTATCAATAATAGTTTTCTTTCCTTATCAAGGTGACTACATAATGGACTGGCGTAATAGATAAACGTTCATTAAAAGCATTATGAAGCAGGGTGTGTAACGAATCTATTAAGCAAACATTTTATAATTTTATTTAATAATTAAACATATGTAATCAGGCTTATAGACTCTTTTTGATTGTGTTATTTCCTCGGTTGATGATTTTTTTATATGCAAGAAGTCAGCAAATGGAGTCATTTACAATTCAATTACGAAACCAAGATAAAATGAAGAAGTTAATTGATACACTCCTTTGACATAAACTTCATTTTTCCACATTTATGTTTAACATTTTTATTAAATTTAAAAAAATTGCTTTTTATTATTTTAATTTAAATTATATATATTTTTACATGAGAAATAATATATTCATTATATTTTAAGTACTTATGAATAAAATGTAATGAATTTGAATGGCAATGTCGTATTTTCGATGTTATTGATATCAAGTATTATTTACAACAGTTTTTTTTTTTTTATTATAATGTGTTCATCCATTCCTGTAGGGCGAAATCGAGCGGCAGTTGCTTGTGTTTAACTTTGACCGGTGGAAACAAGCAGCTAGAAATGTATTGCTGCAATTTAATCTCTCTATAATACGATGAAAATATCTTAAATGACTACACAAGTACATCAAATATGTTTATATAAAGTTTTTTATATAAACATTTATGCATAAAATCTATATTTTCATTTATTAATCTTAATGTGTATTTAATTGCTTATACTTAAAGGTAATATTTCAAAACAACCAACTTTTATGTGTGATCCAAATCAGCCAGATATAATTATGGTATTGTTTAATAATTTTCAAGCTCATTCTAATTTTTAAATGATTAAATTTGTAAACTAGATGACTATTTTGCTTCAAATTTTAATACTACGCTAAGAGAATTTAAAAAAAGAAAAAATTTGATGCCATTCGCCAAAATACTTGGCTAATATGATGGATCTACTAGCTTCAATAATATTCTATTTGAGATTCGGCATCTATTTCCAATGATATGAAAATGAATGTGAAACTTGATGATTTCGGATCTTATATTCAAAATACTATTTTCTATAGTATATTATTTTTTATAGCTTGCAAATACATTAACAGGATTATGGATAAATAAAACAACTAAATTATCAACATACTGTTTCAAATTTTTCTACGCTTTAGTTTATCGGAAAAAAGATGAAAAGATTAGTTTATTGTTTAATTTTCCGTGACTATTTTATTTTATCAATTTTTTCAATGTTGTGATGAATTTGAAATAATGTAAATAGGATGATATGTTTCCATCAGTATAACTTCACAATCGTTGACCAGATCAAATATTTAATAAAGGAGAAAAATTTCTTCAAAAGTGATTGAAGAAAAGAATACAGCAATTATGAATATTCCTTTGATAGCATTTATGCTCCATTGAAATACATAAAATGTATTCAAAGCATAGAAGAATGTGAAGTTTCATTCAAAATATATTATTGAAGACGCCTAATAGACTACTGGAAAATATCTAATTAAATCCCAAAAAATTAAATTCAGCAAATTTTTGTTACTATACAGAAAATATAGTATTTAATTTATTAACTATATTAAAAACCGCGAAAAATTGAACTGAGCCCAAGTCTACATGTATTACCAACTATTCTTCAGAAAATGTAAAGAAAGTACATAAATAGAAGTATTTTATTAAATTTGGAGGACTTACTTTTACTACAATTTTATATAGTAATGAAATATTTTTTATTTCATTAGTATAAAATTATAATTAAAAAGAATCTGTGTGAAAAAATTTCTTCAGTGTACGTGTATCGCAATGCGTATTCAAATAAGGTGCGTTTTTTCAATCAATTACTCTTTCAATTAATTTACTCTTTTTTTTATACTTCTTCACAATTTCAAAGCTTTCTTAGTAATCTGTAAGAACTTTAAACGAGCTTAACAGTAACGTATATTGAAGTTTTTCTTTTTAGACCAGCAAATAGTATTATGCTTGAAATATAAAATAATCAATTTGCACTTTATATATTACACAAAAGTATTACGTAGGGCATATTTTTTCATAAATAAATTTTAATACTCTTTCTCTAAAAAAAGTCTACAAGCTTCACACTTCTTATAGTTAGCGGGGGGAATGCATAATATTTACATAATCCCATAATGTATGCCTACTTGATTCTCAAACCCATGACTATAACCTACCCATGTTATTATCCTAACTTTTACTTGTTATGTTAATGCACTATCTAGCCTTAAACGATCGGTTCTAGGTCCCAGATTGACAGCATATCTGCTCTCCAGAAACCTTTTAAGCATCATTGAAAACACAAGCATGGCAGGGGCAACTTTGCCCACTTTTCTATCATACAATATAAGGGACATAAGAAATTGGGGTTTATGAGTAAATCATATATGAAAAAAAAAAGATCCCTGAAGCAACAGGCATTATTGGTTCGTGCTAAAATCCAAGCGTGGGGATAAATGTTCTCGTTACAATATCACGATTCCCCTACACCGCCTCCCAAACTACAGTTCATAGTTGCCTTGCCCCTACTCAGCTCATGAAATTGTTTTGTTATGGGGAAAAATACTGGAACAGCTGTGTGTGTATGTGTGCGTGTATGTAATGTAAATGGAAGAACGAATTGAAGAATATAATTTTTAATCTTTACTTAATTTTCTGTAATAATCTTTAGTAATGTTTTATGCAAATAAATAGAATATATTCAATAATTAATAATTTAATAGCATTGGAGGGAACAGATTGAAACAAAATAATAATATTCTAATAAAAGCTTGAAAACATTAATAATGTTTACACTTAGTCATAGCGAGCTTGGCTTGTCCAAGTGTTATAAGTAACAACAACAACATAACAACACTTAGTCACATAATTTGTGTATTCAATGTGCAAGATTTTGTGGTTTGGAAATGAGAGTTCAGGTATTTTTTTATGTTTATTGGCAACGCTTTGATATTTCCCTTATACTAATAATTAAATCTTGTATATATTTTTGCTGGTCTGTAATTTGATTTGCTTTTGAGGTGTAATGGCCTAGTTTATACTTTCGTCTTTAGCCATTGCAGAAAAGCTATATTTTGTGCCAACATGGTCAACACCCCCTGATGAAGAGATCTATGTTGGTACACTATTCCAATTTCTATTTCGTTCTGCTAAAATTTTGGTAATGTATTCCATTTTTCAATTCGTTCTTCTTATCAAATTATAAGTTATATATTTGGTGATTCTGCTTCAGCTACTTTTACGCTGAGTGTGCACGGCTACTTCATTTATATTCATATTTAGTTTTGCGTTTAAAGTTATAATTGCAATTTGCTTTATATATATCTCATGCCACTATTCTCAACCAATGAGTGGCCGGTATTCTGTAGCCTTTTGAGGGGGTTAAGTTCTCTCGAGGCTTTTTCGGGTTGAGCTTTCCTATCGAGCAGACGTGCTACAGATGCTATGTTTGGTCATCACACTAAGAAATGTCCCTATACTAAAAGTTACTCTTTTGAAAATCGTCTCTATTCAATAATTTTTTAAATTCACCAAAAACCAGGATAGTAAAATTATGCAATAATATTGCTTTTTTACTGCCAATTGTTAAAGAAAAACAAATAATTTACCGATATGTAAATTCTTTTCCGTTAAGACTAATCTATATCCAGAATTATTAATGAATGGTATGTTCACTATTTATTTATTTATTAAATAAAACTATAGGTATTTTTTAATTCCACTGTTGGTATAGAACTAGATATTTACATATTTTTATTTTATCAAAAAGCATTCCGTATAAAAAAAAGGATAAAATGAAGCAAAAATATGGCGAAAGTGTGTATAAAAGTATAACAAAACAGCCCAACACAAACCTAACAAATCAGGCGTTAGCGTTGAAAGGTGAAAGGAAAACCAACTGCATCGCCCCCGCTGGGAAGTATCGGACCCTTTTGATAAGGGGGAAAAGGATGTAGGGGGCAGGCAAAGCTCTAACTGTTGAACTAACTGAGCCTTGTTGTTAGGACATATGTTTGGTTTCTATTGACGTTGTAAGGCTCTGGATCGTGGTGGGGACGACAACAAAAGGTGTCAAAAATCTTCTTGAGCGGATTTCAGCGTGTCCTTCTGCTTTGTATAATGTACATGGTGTCCCAGTGCTGCGATTGAAGAATGAAAGATTGGCCTAAGCAGTACACTAGAAACGAGTGTATAGACACTACACGGTCGTCTTGCAAAACAGCATTTAATTTCCGTACCAGACTGTTGCCACGTAAAAAATTTCGAAACTTCTGAAAGCTATTAGACTATTAAGGAATTTTTCAAGAATGCAATCAGTTGAATTAAAGTGATTGAATCACTTTGCATATATTATGAACACCATAAATTTTAAAATATGTTTTCAGAATACAAGTATACGCGTCTAATTAGACATTTATTTGCAAATGGTTGTTGAATTAGCGTGTGACTAATTTTTTGTCTAAAGTATCAGTTTGCTGTGAAAAATAATGTATAAAACTTCACACTGCAACTATTTAATATTATTTGCGAAAATGTTAACTTGATAGCATATTAATTAAATATTGTATATTTGTTATCAATAAATTATTTGGAACAAACATTGTTTTATTTTAATTAAGGAAATGAGCATAATTTTTTCAAAAAAATTATATAAAATATTTAACTTATTTATTTCAAAGTCTCAATTAAATAAAATGAAATAAAGGCGTAGTATTTTACTTAATGTCTGGTTTATATACGAATAAACAAAAAATGTTTTTTTTAACAAACTAACACCATAAATAATAATTTTTTTGTATTAAATAATAAAACGTTGATTTTATTGAGAAATACACACTTATTAGAAACAATGAATGTAAAAAAAATTCTTTAATCGGAAAATTTATGTACGTTAAATTACCGAATCATTAAAAATGATAAAACTTTAATATTAATTGTAATTTAGCTTCAAAACAAATTATTTATTCTATATTTTTTTCACTTACAATACGACATTAAATTCAAATCTCAAATTTAAACAATTGATAAAAGCTTGTTATAAATTTCAATAATAGAACATATTTTTTCCAAATAATTTTAATGAAATTTTATATTTATCATTTAATTTGTCGTACATTAAAATTTTAAGAGGGTTTACAGAAAATTTAGTTTATATACATTTAGCTGAATTTCTCTTTTCTTTTTAATGAATAAAATTTTAATCCCTTTACTTACCCTTGAAAGAATATTATTAATTTTCTTCATAATCCTTCTTCAAATATTTCTCTAATTGTTTTTCAGTTTGATATTTAATTTCAAATCGATTCAACCTTAATTAGTTACATCTTACAATAACCCAATTCGTCAGAAAGAGCGATACAATTCTTGCTTAAAAAGCAACAGTGATCCATCTTGCCGAAATGCCTTAGATACGAGACTCTAAATCATGTTTTGCATACTTGGTTGAGCACTAGATTGATGTAAGACTACGAAATGAGAACGAAAATAAAGATGCACAGTTCATCCGATATAACTTACCTACAGACTTGTTAACCCTAAATCCCCTTTTCCAAAATTATTTCTTACGAAACATCATGGTAATTCATTAAAAATTATATCTTGTAAAATTATTGCTCCATATTTTTAATTGAATTGCCTACAAAAATAATGAATCTCTCTTACGCGCGTGGACACTACAGTTAAAAATTTATAACGTAACACGTTATGGAATCATTTGGAGTAAAATCATTATTAAGTGCTGTTGTTTACAAGAGGAAGTATTAAAAGTCGGAATTTTATTGCTTAAGAAGAAGAGAGAGAGAGAGAGATAATTCTACTTCCACGTATTAACAATTACATATTTTAACCCAGGAAATTGCAGCTTTGCCCTAAATTTTAGCTGTGATTATATAAATGCAAAACAATAAAAGTACTGAATTTTTAACATTAAACTCATTAGTTGAAATTTGGAATAAAGATTAATAAGTTTTAAATAGAAAAAAAAGTTACAGAAAGCCTTATTTTTTATTTATTTAGTTTTTTTGCAGAATTATATAACAAGTCCGGTAGATATATAGTAGGGTTTCACACACCCAATTCACAGGTTCGAGGTTCGATCCTCGTGCTGTGCAAAGACGACACAGACTTCCCTTCCTTCAATGATCGACAAAATTGAGTACCAAGCATGCTTGGGAATTAAATAGTGAAGGTTTTACGTTAGGTTGACCACCCAATTGGGACTTATGCTTTGCACCCCAGGGTCCTCGGTCAAGAAAGCAAATATATGCAGTGTAGGCCTTGGGCTCATGTCATTGAGTCTATGCTATAAAGGAATATGAATCATTCTTCCCAATAACATGATTAAGCATGTGAACAAAATTATCGCAAATTTAAGAACATTATTCCATTATAAAATTAAGCATTATTTGTACAACCATTTCCTTTTATTACCCCAAAATGTCTCTTTTACTCATTCATTGCCATGAATGAATTTAAGTGCACTAAGATATGCATAGTTAAAAATGTCTCAATCCTTAAAAATAGGACATAGTTCTTTATCTGTTAGTTATATAATAGTTTTTAACTCTCAATGAAGTTAAGCTAAACACTTAAATTCTTAATCTACATATTTAAAACAAATATTGATATAAGCTTACCGAATAGTCGGTTGGACTGTCGATTTCGTGTTTTACTGCGGTTGTGGTGAATCTAAATTGTAGATCTGGGAAATCGTACATCCTGATCCTGCAAGCTTAATCCTGAAATAAGAAAACACATTTATTTGCAAATTTAGTTTTCAAATTATTGTTATATGCAATAAATAAAAAATAAGCTTAAAATTTATGAATTTGTCAAACACGAGAACAGAAAAAATAATTATTTTAATATAATTTTTACAGAACCATAAAATACCCTTTAAATCCCTAACTGAAAAATTTATGTCACTTTAATTTTATTTCCAAAGAAAAAAGGCATTTCATCATTTCAAAAAGTATGGTTGATTTTTCACAATGAGTATAAGCAGATAATAACTATACAAGTTAGATTTGTCAACATAAATGCTAAACTTTTTTTTTATTAACGCATTCGTTTTGAAATGTGCTTAGAAAAAAATTCTGCTTTTAGAAAAATACAGGGATCAATACACATATCATGTAAAACTAGAGATTAAAAAAATATCTTTCAAGGAGTACCGGAACTATGGGGTGTGAAAGGAATATTATTGTTGCCAACAGATAGCTAGAAACCTAATCCTAGTCTGTTTTGACAATTTGATCTCTCCTTCCTAAAGCACCCCCCTTCTTTAACAGAGCTAGTTGAAATCATTAAGTAGGGTGTTGAATGTCCCGACTTAGGCAGCGCGGCATGCTCTTGAAATTCGATCTTTTTAACATATGGCTCACTAGGAGGGGGTGCTTCACCCCTCTCCCGAGGAGGATGTGGGGTGGTATGGAGTGCCACTAAAAATTCGAGGATGGGAACCCGATATCTCAAAAAAAAAAAAAAAAAAAAAAAGCACAGTCCGCAGAAAACTCATTTTGGAGAACTGGCCGATGCAGTTACTTATTTAGATCATAACTGGCCAAAGGAAATTTCTAAATTTCTAACGAAAGCAGCTTTTTGTGAAGTTCTTCTTAATGGGCTTGAAAGGTACTGGACACCTCTGCTCGATAGAACTGAGGCCATAGCTTTTGTGAAGTTAATTAGGATAAATTATTTCGAGACCATACTTGTAAAAAATTGATTTCTTCTGTTTCGTATATATCATCTTTATGAACAAAACACATCATAATTACAAAAATGCTAATTAATTACATTTTTATCAAAGAAATCAACAAAATGATTCTTATTTCAGTATTATTATCAAGTGATAATTTCAAAGATTTAGATATGAGGATGACTTAGTGTAAGATTATATATATTGATTTTATGCGTGCTTTTAGAATGCTTAACAATAGTTTAATTGTGTAATATATCCAGTTTTAAAATTGTTATTGTATTCTTTCTTTTTTTAAGATGAATCGGTAATAATTCTTTTTTGGTTTCAGATTTATGGCTCTATCTATTTAATATTATATACACATGATTGGTTAAAAAAATATGTAATAATTTCATGTACTGTTTTTAATATTGTGATATATTTATTTTCATTGTTATAAGCAAACAAAAATAAATAAAGGGTAAATCCTGAGATAAAGTTTCATTTTTACTTCTTAATTTTTTTCACAATTGAAAACTCTGAGTTTTAAGTTTTTTGGTAAAATAATTTATTTAAAAGTGTCAAAATGAACAATGATAATGATTTATGTTTAAAAGTAACCCTGTTTACGAATGATAGAAAAAATTTATTTGAAACGTCTAATACTATGAAAGAAATTTAAAAAAATCGATATCATCTTCCAATCGTTACTGATTGTAAGATAATTGATTCCAGACAGTTTAAAATAAACCAATTCTTAGTTTTCATAGAAGAAAAATTCATAAATTAAAATGTTATTCTTTAATAAATTTAAAAAACAATTTGAAAATTTTCATCTTTTTTAATTGTTTAACCCAATCTTAGTTTTTTAATATAAAAAAAAGTAAACAAATAACAATACTAAAAATAACTTTTGAAAAATTTCATTTGGGAACAGAAAAAGATTCAATCATAAAAGCACTTTTCCATTTTTTTCTTTTTATATAGACCTATTTTTATACAATAATACAGAAACGATTTTTCATAAGCTGACGTGGGAGCGAAAATCGTGCAAAATGACTAATAGTCCTGCATTATGCTTACACGCCTTCTCACCGCTTTCACATCTTAGTAGAAGCCGTGTGACAGAAGGCGCAAATCGGCACAATGCAAATAATTCCTGTTGGATAATGTCGTTATTAAAGACTCGGCTGTCCTGATCTAGCAATGCGCAGATTGACAGTAGAATTCCCCCCAATCCCCATGTCTCATTGGAAATCCATTTAACACCACGAAAATCCCTGTTGACTGCAGCCGATAATCCAGCAGGGAACTTGTATCCACCATTTGGTTGCGGTTAGCACCAATTTTTTCGGGATCTTCAGAAGAATATGTAACGCCTGTCTTACGCTGAAGTCGTTAGTTTTGTCCTTATAATCTGGGATTGAGTACAGTTTGTCGGTTTTTTTTCTTTCTTCTTTTAATTCTGTTAAATCGGCGTTGAAAATTTTGAATATTCCCGATCGTTGACAAAAACTTTTATCTGAACTTTAATTTTAATTACGAAGTTTGTCGCATTTTAGGTGTATTTTATTCTTAGAATCAGTGGAAAGAAATTAGCGCATAATGCTTCATGCAACAATATTTATTACTGTCCAAGCTAAACTGGAAAAGATCTTGAAGACTCGAGTTCAATTTTGTTAATTATTTGCCAATAAATCGCAGCTTAATATGTAGAACTTTCTATATGGTTAAGTATACTTTTAAGTATTCATATACTTAAGCTAATTTCCTCTGCACACTAGATATAATCAACATTATTTCTTACTTAAAATACAAACAATTTACAAAGTACATAACTTTTTAGTTATGCTATCTAAAAAAAAACTTTTTTCTGGAAAAGTTATTTAATAACATAAAAATCATTTAAATAAAAGATACCTTTTGTTACTTTGTTATATTGTTTTAATAATATCAGATTTTGAATCAAATACATTGTTTTAATAACTGTTACCATAGCTGGAATAATAAACAAAATAAAACAAATCATTTTTGAGTCGCTAATTGTTACTAATGACTTGGTACAAATAATAATTACATTTTCTGTATACATTGTCACTATTCCTAAGATTAGCATATGACTATTCTTTATCAAAGAAATTTTTAAACAGAATTCTATTGCAAATAAAAAATATACTACTTTTAAGTAAGGACTTTAAATTCAACGCATGGGGTGAGAATTTAAAGCGATTCCCAAATGTGCTGGCGAATTTCCTCAAGCCTTTGCTGTATCTCTTGGCATAAAAATCTAAATTTAAGATTAGACTGAAAGCCAAGACGACTCGTGGCCGAATGGGAGCTTGTAATAGTTGATGGCTAGTCATTAAACTTCCAGCACGAAAAACGAATTCGCATTAAAACCCAGCAGAGGGACTTGAGCATTTTCGGTCCTGCTACCATTTGCTGCAAGCGAACACTTCATTCACTTAAAAACTCACTTCGTAGGGCAGTTTACTTATTGGCGCATGAATGAGTGAGGGCGCAAAACTCACTTATTGGCGCATGAATGAGTGAGGGAGTGAGAGATGATGCCGAGTGAAACCGTGTACCGCAAGGTGGCGGTAATTATGGGGAAATTCCAGCGAGCAACTGCTAGAGCTCGTAACGGTTGACCTAAACCGGGTTTTCACTGCTATGCAAAATGGCCGCCCCCCTCCCCTTTGAAGTGAAGCGCTCGGCGAAGGTGATTGCAAATTAACTCTCCGGCGCGAGTCATTGAGCTCTGGCTGGAAGAGGGATTTCTTTTTTTTATCAGACTTGTGGTAATTACTGAAAAACGCATCACTTGTGAATATTTGCCCTCTAATTTTGTACTTAATTTTAATTACAGCGAAAATAAAAAAAATACTGCTTTTAGTCCGATGAATTGTGGTCAACCATCCCGTTAATCAAAATCTCCTATTTGAATGAAGGTCCGTCTTAAACAGCATTCTTTGGTTAGGATAAATATCACTAATCACTATGTTAACAGATTATATATTTGATTATATTATTATCTGTTAGATTAAGTATACAATAATTCAATGTTGGTATTGTGTTGTGGATAGCAGGGCTCCAGCTCAGTGTGGCCACTTCACCTAACGGTGGTTCAAATATCGTGGTGATAGGCGAGTAATCCAAACTCGTTAACCTCTCGTTATTGATGTATCTTCATATTGCCTATTATAGATTAAGGTACAGTTAATCAACTGTTTAGAACTATCAGAACTCGTGAATGAATAGCGAAGCTCGACTTTGGTGTGTGAACTTGATATTTTAAGTTCTCAGATATAAGAACAAGAGAATCGAAGTAAATTATAATCGGAAACCGAAAAAAAAGTAAAAAAAATATAAAAGACACACTATTTTGATATAAGTGTAAATAGCCTACAACAAAATAGGTTACATTTTCACATGAACTTTCTTAATACTTTCACTCTACATAATTGCATTATTTTAGAAATTATCATAAAATAAAGAAAAATAAATCATTCTATTATTTGATATAATTTATCACCTATCATAAAAAAGGATCAGTTGTAAAGTCATTCTAAATTATGTCTAAAACTGTGTTAAGTTTTAAAAAGCTTAAATTAACTGTCATGATAATTTTAAAAAAATTAAACCTCATAGAGATATATTCAACAAAATCAACAAAGCAATCCTTTGTATTAGTCTGTTATTATATAAATGAATTACGTTTTATTTTATAATATTTCAATTAAGCATTGCTAATACATGTATAATTTTTATTTATATATATAGTGTTGAAATACAACCTTTATTTACATAAGAATATATTTAAAATTTTATTTTTCATAAAATGATTTCTATTTCTTAAATTCTCAGCTATTGCTATATCTCAGTAGAACATTTCTCGGTACTTTGCAACATTTTTAGTAACAAAAGAAAGCATGGTAAGTTCACATTTTTCGCATGTTCAAATAATATTGCTGCAAATTTGATGGTGGATTGAATCAATCAATACTCTATGGATGTTCTGCAGCTTTTCATCTGCCCTTTAAGAGACATAACCAACATACAAAAAGGTCATTGTGTGATAAAGGAGAATAAAAAATAATTTTCATTTAATCTGTAGGAATACAGCTTTTAAATAATGGATGTTAAATTAGCTTTTAAAGGCGGTGGTCCACTGTTTCATCAACTATCTTTTGGATTCTATTCGAGTAAATTTTAACTATAAGAATTCGTCTCTCTTGGTTGGAACCAATTCGTGTTAACTCAATAAGTGAACCATATAACATAGTATCATATCATCACAAAATTTATTAATAATCATTGTCAACTCTAATTTGTTAATTCTAATTTTGCACAAACTGCAACATTTTAAGATGCATTAATTCCAGTACGCTGTTATTTTGTGTTATATTTCTGAATAACATTCCCTGCAAAACATTCCCACAAAATAAATATTAATTAATTGTTCTAAGTATATTACATATATATATATATATATATATATATATATATATATATATATATATATATATATATATATATATATATATATATATATATATATATCCCTCATTTATCAAAATTCTAGAGATTACTTGGAAGATACTTAAATTTCCTTTATACTCAAAAAGAATGTAATCCCAGAATTTTTTTTATTCATTAATTTATTTATTTAGTTGAGGATGGAATAAAAAATAATTTTAATTATGCTTTCTTATTATTTTTATATTTTTTCCTTATTTTGTTATTTTTAACTATACTATTTTTAATTACGTTTTCCTTTTAAAATTATCTTAACCATGTTATGATAGCTTCAAAATTAAATTTTTCTGGTTACAGTTCTAACACTGAAAAGATCATTGAACTTTGATGTATTATTGAAATACATAAATATGCTTTCATATTTTAACTCTCATTAACATATTTTATTTATATTAAACATTCCAATTTCATTTTTATATGTATTTAAATAAAAATTAGTTGGTCAGTTACAAATTCTGAGTTTAGTTTATACCCCTTTCAGGAATGAAATAAGAATTCATAGTTCTAAGCAGAAATCCATTTTAAAGAGATGTCATAAAAGGGAGAATTACGATATAAAAAGATTTACATACATTTCTTCTCGATGAAATTTCAAATTGTTTGCATTCAGAAGTATGAAGGAATTGATTGATAAAAAATATAAAAAAAACTTTCTGATAAAAATAAGCATTCAGACTTAACTGCTTCGCGCGACTTCTGGTAGAATTTGGTGGAATATTTTTGAAAGGAGGGAAAAATAAATAAATTCCTTTATTTCAACTCTAGTGAACCCGGAACTCGCTCCCTCAAGATGAAGAATGAAGTGCTGCAGTTCACTCTTCTCTCTCCTGGTGTAAATAAGAAGTACACTTCAGGAAACGTTAACAACGAACAAATAATAAATAACCGAGTACCGGGTTGGAAAGAGGGAGAAAAAAATAAAAGAATCCATCATTTATCGAAACTTTGCTACAAAAGGGCACAGAGGGGAATGAAAGAGGAGGGTCCAAAAAGAAAAATTGCAATACGAATAAACAAACTAGCCTTCGGTTCCTTTTTTCACTACGGTTCGAAAAAGGAGTAAATTGGCTAATGGTGATGCCGCCTGATGCAGTCATCATCAAGCACTTCCCAAAGCAAAAATGACTTAACAATCAAGTTTCCATTTATGTACAATTCGGAAAGCCAGAAATTCTTATAATTAGTACCATTTTCCAGCTTTTTAATGTGAATGTATGGACAATGATCTCTCTCTACAATTTATATACGATTCAGCAATGTTTTCTTTTGTTATAAAATAAGAAAAAGATGAATTTGAGTGGTAGGATTCAATGATAATTACTCAACAATTTGATTCATAAATAAATTAGAAGCATATAATTTGTAAGTAAGAGCATAAGAATGATATAAAGCTTCTTATACTGCCAATAAGAAGGTTGTTTCGAATTGCCATGAAAGCTATTTAAAAAATTGTATTAAAAGCTGCTTGGAGAGGAAAAATATATTGGAAGCAATCTCACACAGCCAATCGTCTACAAAGAATTCAGCAAAAGAATGTTGAAGTCAGAGGTCCTGCTAAGGTTGACACGTGCGACCATTTAAAAACCAGATTGCTCATTCCAGGAAACAGACGAGACCTTATTAAGGGGTCCTGCGAGGGATGTTCCTAGCCAGTTCAATTAAAGACACTGAAGAATAATGACACTAGAGTACTTAAAGAAATAAATGTTCACTTTTAATCTCTCACCATCTCAAAATGAAATAAAATTGGTTCAACAAATTATACCATTTATGTAAAATATATAATTCAAATATATTTTAGAATATTTAAAAAATAATTCTAACTATGAATGTGGTAGTAAAACTAAGTCTTTATTCTGTGTGTTTGTTGCTAGTTTAACGTAAAGTTGATTTCCTGTTACATTTCTTTTGAAATTGAAAAATACGTATATCTAGGTATTTAGTTATTACTTATTTATATTAAAGACGTTCTTTATGAAACAAACTAATAGGATGTAGATGTTTCAATAGTTGTTTACTTATACATTTTAATTAAATATTATTATTACATGAATGCATCGATTAGTTGTAATTTTGCCTTTTAAAATATTTTGCATGAAGAGTATTCTGCTGTTGTGTTAAATGCATATTATTTTTACTGATAAAATGTCATCCAGATCTTTAATTGACATCTTTTCAATTTTAATTAAAAAATAATTGCGTTTCTAAAAATAGTTATTAGAACATAACATTTATTGTGAAGAAATATTTCGAACTAAGAAAGGCAATTCATATATGATGTGATACCTGGTTTTCATATTGGTCAAATTCAAAACTAATTAGATTTGGTGTATTTATCAAATGATTGTTTTTGCGCATTAAATTATTAAAACACATTATATATATACATCATTTATACTTTGAATGCAAACTATAAAAATTTACATTAAATTTGTATTAATTAATTTCCTATCTATGGTTATCTTTTTCTTTTAAAATAAAAACACATGTAAAATGATATACCATAGATTTTGTAAATTTGGCTCATTCAAAGCTTTTGTTTTCATATTATGTTATTTAAGTTTTAATATTATCAATTATTTATCCTTGACTTTGGGCAAAAAATAATCTTTGATAGCGAAATTGTGGATTCATTTTCGCTATTTAAAGGATTATTATTGAATTTATTACTATTTATTAAAATTATTTAAGATTAATATGCTGAATGAAGTTTTTCGTGTAAACTTTTAATAAGCATTTATGGTCAGACAGCAATCTAAAAAGCAGAACTTCATACAGAATTAAATTATTACTTTTATAACTTTGATACTAAAAAATATTGCATTTTTGATGAAACATGTAAAAATAAAAATATGGAAAAAAAGATAAATTCTCAATTTGTATTTCGATATACGCAACAATACAACACATCCACAAATGTACCAATTAAACAAATTATGAAAAAAAACAACACATAAATTCAGTAATAAAATGTAACTAATAAAATAATTAACTCAACTGCTGCCCTCAGAAATTATCACGAACGTTAAATAAACAAAAGTCGACTTTTATGGGAGCAGAGCAGGAATGAGAATGCTTTCTAAATGAGGATTATTGGGATTGTTGGTTTTCTTTAATAGTCTGCAGCGAAGTGAGAGTGGAGACCCTGAAATGGAAATGCCACTCGAAATGTCAGGAGGAATGAGCCGTTTGAATGATAGCTCATTCAAGAGGATGAGAGGTCATCCCGCTTCTCTGCTTAATCGTGGAAATAAACGTCACTTTTATTTGACTGCTTTCTTTGGGCCGCTACTGACGCCTTTCGGAATTTCTCTCGCGGTTCCTGCCGCGCATCCATGCCTCAGTGAGGGACTTTATATCATCAGTCAATGAAGCCGTGACTTATGATGTTAGCTACTCAAATGATACAGTCTCCTTTATAATCGCTCATGACTCAATTAATTAAAATAAAAAACATTTGAATTTATAAGACTCAGAATTTTGAAAAATATGTTTTGGTCTAGTATCTAATATGAAAACATCCATTTGAAGTATTTTAATTAAGAAGAGAACTGGAATATATATGTCCAATAATTATACATAATGTTTTAATTTAACATTTTTTTCATAATAACCGAGTAAAATTTTTTTATGGTAACCAACTATTATATAATTTTTTTTTAGTCATTTGGCAGCACTTTTTGACAGTTCCTAATTGCTCTTTTTAAGAAATTTGAAAAATAATTAATTTAAACCTCTACTAAATAACTTCTAAATAAAAACTATATTTAGCTTCAAAGAAGTAAATATCAATAAGTAAAAGAAGTAATAAGTAAATATGTTGGCTTATAAAGCAAAAGTTAGCAATCTCATTTTTGTAATTATATTTTATTAATAAACAAGGTTGCATTCTAAAACTTCTATTCTTAAGGGTTTTACTTACAGTTTAACGCAGTTTTATAGTTGCTCTTCTGTTTTACATCTTTACTTTATTTCTATTTTTTATTTTGAATAAAAAATGCTTCTTCTTACTTTTTACTATTTTTACAGTATTGGTTCAGAAAAAGTATCAAAAAATCTTTCCAAACATCAAATTTGAGAAAATTTACAATTTATCATAATATTTCTGCTTGCGTGGGCTTTCTTTAATTGATAGGTGAGCTTTCTGTCAATTTCTTAATTAACTTTTACTCTAATTAAATGTGGCACAAGCCTTTCTATAAGCTAAGTATTTCATAACTATTAAACTAAATGGAATTCACAGACAAAATATTTTTTTACCGTAAATTGTCTTATACACTGATTAATGTTATAATAGTAATCAGTTGATTGTGATCAATCAAACTAGTTATTTTATGGTAATCAGTCAAACACAGACGAATTGATGTGTTTCCTTATTTTTATCCTCAAGCCATTCTACATCCAGATTAATCTAATTATGATACGCGAACCTGTTTCTCTCATTCACATAAAAATAATAATTTATTATCAATTTATTGCTGCTGACAGATACAACACACCATTTTGCAACACAAAATAAATAAAATAAAATTTAATGTCTCATTATTTCCAAATTACCTGCACAAATGTCACCTTTGTGAATATCAATTTAAGACAGCTTTCTAATTATTTGATTTAAACATGTGCTAGGCTAGTTAAATCATTTTATTGTGAGCATTTTTTTAAATTCATTAATTATATTTATAATTAGAGAGTGAATAGGAATATCCTAATTTGTAAAAATATTTTTAATAGTTAAGTTTTGTTATTTATTTATTTAATTAGATTGTTTATAATAAGTAAATTCTGAAATATTACTTTAAAAGAAGTTAATATTTTATTTACTACATTGAAGGAATTAAACTTACATTAAGAAAATTTTAATTTAAATATTAAATTAATTCTATTTTTCAGTGTTCTGTAAATAATTTTTAAATCTCAGTTTTTCCCTTTTGTGAATATTAAATGAATGTTAGATTATGGAAATGCTTTTCTTGAATAAATTACTTTTTATTATCCAGGTTAACACCAATATAAATCTTGTTGTTGTGAAAGAGTTATTAAATTTAAAATAATTTTCTTTTAATGAATTATCAGAAAGTCTCAATGATTTTAAAATATTTTCTTCATAAAAATTTCTTTATTTTTTTGAAAATCATTTAAATGAATATGATTTTTTACTTAGTAAGCTAATATTAACAGCAATATAAGATATGGTTGATATTAATATAATATCCTATATTGATAACTTAATGCCCATCATAAATTTTACATACTAAGTTGTCTTAAAGGTCAATGTAAAATTTATTCAGTAAAAAACTTTTTCTGTTCATAGGGCGGCAAACGTTAGTTTATCAACAACGCGTCAAGGTAAGAAAAAAAAATAATAATACAACATAAAACGCGAGGGGAAAAAATCAGCTGTCACTCTTGAATGAGAATGCCCGTCTCTCCCAAGTGACGTGTGACGTCCGATGTGAAGGATAGCTGCAACCGTAACACTCGACTCAAGGGGTCACGAAAGTCACAAAACGAAAGGAGGAGGAAATGATTCAAACGGTATGAAGAATAAAAAGGAGAATCAGTAACGCTTCTTCACTTATTATTTGGAGAGAATTGTGGGGAAAAAATAGAAATGCATCTTCCATCCCCCCTCCTATTTTTTTTTCTCGTCTCTTCTTCATTTGCTTGTGGGGATCATTTTCACCCGCGTAAAGTACTAATTGTCTCCTATTAAGGAGATGAATATAAAGAAATTTTAGAGATAAGCGTTGAAGAATTGTCTGGTCTGAAGAAAAAGCAGGCAATAAAGTCACTGTTAAATTCAAAATTTTAAGTTAGTTAATCTATTATTTACATATAATTGTTAATTAAATCTAAAGTTTTGTAAGATCGTCAATAAATAATTTTCTAATTTTTACAGAAAATTTAGCTACTGAGAAAATGTTGTATCATTCCGATAAGCTTTGTTGCTATAATTAATTTCCGAAATAGTTTATTAAAAAGTAACATTTTTTTCTGGTTTATAAATTTAAAGCAATTTATTTTCTCAATAATTTCCGTTATTATTTTTTTTTCCATGCAATGTAACGTTACATTAAAAACGAGAAAGAATCTAGAATTTTTTGTTTGTTTATAATACAAAATGAATTTCAATGCATTAAAAGGAAAGAATGTGAAGTAGATAAAAAATATTCTTATTGAGATGAAATGGGAAAAGTAATATTGATATTTTGAGTTGACATGAAAAGATAGTTAAGCGGTCATGTTTTTCCCCACTTGAATTCATATCTATACTGATTGATACATACTTAGAGATACCTATTTATAAATTACGTAAATATTATTACGTATAATTGTACAATATATAAAACTATTAATATGTATAATTAATAGTTTTATATGCATGTGAAAAACAATTAAATTATCTTAAATCTCAAGTAATATTTTTTAAGCTTGAATGTCCTGATTTGCACTTATTGAAATAACTTTTGTTGTATGCAGAAACAATACCCGCAGTTCTGGGTGGAAAACTCCCGTCAGAAAGAGGGCAGACTATCAAATTAATAACTCCCGCCCACCATGACGTGCCGCATCCGGCAGTGGAGGTATCCGGGCGAAGCGGCACCGATCACAGACCGGAATAGAATCCTCGGCGGCGGGCTTCTTTCAGCGGCCGTGTAAAGCCCATTCGAAATTAAACTTACGCTCCGGTGTGGAGGGGTTGCATTTGGTTGGGAGAACTGGTTTTTCAAAATGTTGAAAAGATGAAGAGAGGGTAAAGGGATGGGATTGCGGTTTGATAAGGGGGAGGGCGGGAGCAGCAGCATTCCCCCCCTTCACTTCGGACTGTTTCACAAGCAACCTGGGACTGTGGTTCTTGTGGAGTTTTCACTGCTACTACTTTTCAGAGTTATTTCATTTTTCATTTTTTTTTTTACCACGAGAAATACGGTTGGTACTTTTTATTCAAACTATTAAATGCCGATTCGGAGGTTGTTTTGTGAACGCGGCTTTACTCTTAAAAAGGAAGAGGGAGAAAAATATTTAAATGAAAAGAAAAAAGAAACGAAAGTTTTATTTATTTGTGTAATAGTTAGGGCTTTACAAAGGAAGCGCAATTTTTTTTTAAATATCATATTGCTGTGCTATTTTTTTGTCTTTCATCAGTTGTAAATTGATTTTCTTTTTTGTGATAATGCTATTTTATTAAATGAATCTTTATGTAGTTTGAATATAAATCACTAAAGTTCAGTTATAAAGTTCCCCATTTAAAGTATTTTTAACAAAAAATAAACATTATATCTTGAAGGGCTGAAACCATGTCTTATAACGAGAGAGAAGCGAAATATTACCATAAGAAATATTTAAAAATGCATAAAATAATTTGCTTATTTTAATTTTGCTCAAAACTATTTTTTATATATTTAAAAAATCTCATTAATATAATTTAACTTATAACAAAAAATTCCTTTTGAAATTAATAAGTTTTTAAGCGCTTTATAATTAAAAAAAAATAAACCTAAGCGATTGATTTTATATACACACATATATATATGTATGTATGTATATCGCTTTGACAAAATAAATTCGATTACCTAGCTTCTGCTATAGTTTCGATTTTAGGGTGCTAAATTGCATTTTTTTAGTTATAAACCAAAAGTTTTGGACGACTTTTATGATATGAAGATACAAAATAATTAAGAAAAATTTGAGTAAATACTGAATTCAATAAATTACTTAAAAATATTAACTAACACAAGTAATACTTAAAATTAATGTTCTAAATTTATGTAAAAAATTTTATAGGAATTAAAATTCAGAGATAATAAATAACTTTTTAGTTTTCTAGTTAATTGATCAATCGTTTACAATGCCATCATTCTGTTTTCTATTATCTAAAGTGCTTATGTATACGAGATCTAGAGAGAAAATGCGGATAATATAACTTTAAAAACATCGGCCCTGTGCATATAATTTTTTAACTGTATATTCTTTCCCAGCATTATCGTGCAGCTACAATGCCACGTAAATCCACGCAAAAAAGATATAATAATAAAGAAATTATGCACGGTCTGCTTCATCGGTATTCGGCCAAATATGATTATTTTAGATAAGCATACAGGCGAGTATTTAATTTAATTTACTTACATTGTTTTTAAAAAAAGATAAAAAAATTATTATTGCACGATTATAATGTATTTATAGGGTTAACTTGGTTAAGGGCTGTTTATTTCTACCAACACACACAAGTTATGTATTTAAAGCGACTTTTTTTATAATTAATAAATTTTTTATATCAAGAAAGCAAAGAATTTCAAGATATAAGACTCCCAATTAAACAGGTATTAAAAATTACTCTTGAAAAAACCAATATTATATACACACCCCTCACATTTGCTAATTCATCCTATTCTAAATAAAATAAAATCTATTAGACCAGTGATAGCGTTACACTTGAAACCATTATGAAATAAAAAAAGTGACCAGCAGCTTGCTATCCTGATAATTTTATTTATTACTGGGATGTCAATCCTATTGAGATGATTTATTTCGATAATATATTCGACGCAGACGGAGAAACAAAAGGCGTCTAATCTGGACTGAGAGGATTGCAATTCGGAGAACTGATCTAACGTTGCAGAGTTAGATTAGTTGGTGTTGCGGAAGAAAAACCTCCATTTCGCCACGAGGGTAATAATTCAAATGCAACCAAAGATAGAGGCACAGATCCATTTCGTATCACGGAGCGCCAGCGTCATGCATGGAATCCTCTGGCCTCCCCCCACGCGGCGATTATTATTTCTGATCGCTCCAGCAGTGAAGAAGAGTACCAATCCTGAATTAGTGATTGGAGAATTGGATTGTGTGCTTATGTGGATGAGTGATAGCATGGGATTATCACTAAAGACATGTGTAAGATGAGTTGATGTCGAAACGGTATTTTCTTACCTAAGAGAAAATAGGGGATTTGTCTAGCTCTGAAGAGTCCATGTAATTTTGATAACATAGTACACTATCTGATGGTAATAGGCTTATAAAGAATAGAATAGCTATTTTTGACGTCTTAAGTACCAATAGACGTATTAAGTTAATCTACTCTATTAAATCCGAAAATGTTTTATTTAAAGTTTACATTTAGATGTAAATTTTTTGTGATATCAATTTGGTTTAACTAATCTTGGTGCTATGTATTTCGTTATATTAGCATAGAAAAATTGTACTAGCTTAAAAATATCCTGTAACGAATGATTTAGAAAATGTATTTATTTGTGTATTGTGTACTTATTAATTCCATTTACACAATGTTGCCAATACCATGCAAAATAACATAGTCATGAAGATATTCCTGTCTAGCACTGAAATTTCTGTACGAACTATAAGCGGCTGTTTGCGTACAGTTTTTCGTAAAAATTCAACCATGATTTTCAGCCGTTATCGAAAAATAAGCGATCGCACACAGCTGAAGTTTAAACATAGGTGTACTAACCTTGATTTATTGAATGAAAACAGTAAATATTAAATCCACTTTAATAAGCGACGATGGTAAGATATACATTTTTTTAAATTTCTCCACAGCAGTTAAAGATTATTTTGAAACTAGACTACAATAGCTAGCGATCTAAAGCTATTTAAAGATAGCTACATCTTACTATAACAACCATTAGCTATGAATACAAGCCATACAATATTCTGAACTTCAAACTCCAATTTTGTGTAAATAAATTTTAACATAAACATGCAATCGTTTTTAAAAAATTAGAAAAACTACCCTATTTTTTCAAATATTTTTATCATGGAAACTCGTTAAATAAAAGAGAGCATCAATGAAGAGAATTTTCTTGTTTTATGCTAATTTTTATCAATGAATATGAAATATTCAGTAATCTATAAAACTAATGACAGGTGTTACGTATGAAAATCTCATTACTATCATTTACTGAAGAGACTGATTTACCATTTTATCAATCTGGTGCAAATGGTTCCATACAAATAACTAAGCACTTATTTAAATATGAAATATGACATAACACTGTATATAAAATTTCATATGCTTATGTACTAGTGAGCGAAATTTCATACCATAAAATATCTCCTCTCTTGTTATCCAATATGGAGATATGATCAGTTTGCTCTTCCCCCTTCCGCGCAAGATGATAGCAAGAAATAATGACGGCAGGGTGAGCATGAGGTCTCGAACCCCGATTCTTCTACCACTCACTCATACTCCTTGCCGCCAATTCATTTTTTTTAAATGAAGCATTGTGGGAGGCGGGTGTGCGATTTGCTGCGCATCGAAACATAGCGCGGAGGCACAGCAAATTACGATAAGTGGTCCTCGACCATCCCCTTTATTCGGTAGGGAGGGGTGTTCGGAATAGTTGCTCGGTTGGCTAAGCAAAACGTGTTAGACTGCGAAGAAGCAGAAATATAAGCAGATAAAAAAATGAGGCATATAAGAGAGGGCAGGCACTTTTAACACGCTTTGTTAGTGCTCCAGCGGAAAATGTATCTATCTTGATATCACACGGAATTCCACTCCCCCCCCCCTCTAGCTACTATGATTGGCTCTTGGAGAGGAATTTCGATATCGTTTCTTTTGGATTAAAGTACTAAAAAAAAAGTTCTTAAAAAATTAGTTTTAACATTAGTGATCGGGGAAAAATTGTTATAATAAAAACTATTATAAAGATAGGATTCATTTATAAAAAAAGTGTTAACTGATATATGTGAGTAAAATATTAATGAGTGAAATAATGTCTCTGTCAAATTTTACTTAATTTGGAAGTATTGTAAAGGAAATAAACATATTATCAGCTGATATATTTAAATAAATTCAGCATCACTGTTTTCATGGAATGAAACAATAGCAGGAAAAGTACTATAATCACTTAATATAGGAGATTTTATCTATAAGCTCAAAAAAAGTAGTCTTATATTACAAATAATGGTTTTTGATCAAGTTGTTTCTGATCTATTACAAAAAGAGATGTCTATTAAATAGAAGAATCATAAGTACGGATTGATATCCAAGGTTTTTCCATATAATAATGAGAAATTAGTTGTTTGAAAGTAGAATGAAAGCAAATGTATTTTTAGTTGAGGAATCTTTAATCCAATTTAGTTTCATTAGGATTGTAGAATACAATTTCCTGATCAGCACGTGCTTGGGAATTCCCAACTCAGCTTTAAAATATTCAAAAATATTATTGTCTCTAATCAAAGAATGCAGGAGAGATAAAAAGAAATTATTATTTTCTATCACTTTTATCTAAAATCGTTTGTTGTTCATTTAGGGTTAATACTATGGTTACTTTTCGCCAACGTTGCCTTATTAAATCGAGACCAAGTTTGAAATGGACACCGAACTACTGTGAAGATCTAAGCCTAATGTGAAAACTGAATCCTTTAAACGAATGCTGGAGTGGTAATAATTCAAACTGCCAACTCAGCTAATTTAGAATCAAATTCATTTGAAAGGTATGAGGAAGATTATTACTATACTCTTCTTTATATCTTAACAAATTCTGTGTACTTTTCAAAACTTAATTTCCGTTTATTGCTAATATCGAAAATTGAAACTCCGGAACAAAAAGATATACCCATTCATATATTGTTATTAGTCTGGAAGTGCTTTTCACTCTTTTTCCATTCTGTAAAACGCATTTCGCCTGAGACCAACAGCAAAGATCACGTAACATCCGAAATCAACATAAACCAAAATCTTTTATCGCCCGCAGATAAAATATATTTCCGCGTAAAAAATTACATGACGAAATAATCTAGTCTCAGAGAGAGTTCTAAGGAAACCCCCTCTGGACACACGATTCTACGATGTGTCTCCCTCCCCCCTCAAATCACCACAACTGCTTGCCTTTCAACAAAGAAAGCATCGAGAGGGGGGTGCAGGTCATAAAGTGCCGATTGGCGTAATTTGAGTCTTAATCACGGGCCCTGACATCACTTCCACATAGCATATCAAGAGGCAACGCTCATGAATTCTATGTGGCATCCACGGAGAGAAGTAGGGTGTGGCCGCCTGTGTCACTGCTATAAACGCGACGTCTGGTGCATACGAGAACAGAAGCCTCCAGAAGAGAAATGTCCGAAAAAAAAGCGAGTTGCCAAACGAGCGCGAGAAATATTTGCATAAAATTCTGGTGGTGGTGTGACTCTGTTGACACACCGGATTAGCGCCATATATTTGCACTGCTTTCTGGGGCTGTGTGATATTAATTTTATTTAATTTTGTCTCGAACGCATGGAACGGGTGACTAAAAATAGAGGGAGCGAGCTCATTGAATGAGCGATTAAAACAATATGTTTTTTTGTTGTTTGTGTCAAGATTCTATTTACTTGGAAAAGTAATATTAATCAACAAAAGTCCAAAGAGATTTGTTGAATTTAAAAAAAAAAATTAAGAAAAATTGCATATCACGTATAACACTGTATTAAAAGTATATACACCCATAATACACACATCTCTCTTTTGCCCATGTTGATGTTTTATCTGATGAATCTATGATTGACTGAAAAATCATCGTGTTCCACGAACTGTGTAAAAGGTATGCCAGGTTTAAAATTAATGATTATAGTGTCACATGAAAAACAGATTTGGAATCAGATATTGAAATTTAATTAATGGTTTGACTCTTAGAAAATTTTAACCTGACAGTAAAAAATAAATAAGAAAGAAAGATAACTTAAAATCGAATCTATTAAAAGTTAAAAAGGAACTAGATTAAAGTTAAGCTCTTTCTTGGTCTACAGAACTGGTAGCCGTTTTATTTCAAATATTTATATTTTATTACAATGTTTGTATAGAAGCAACAAACAACGAGTTGCTATAGTGTCAATTAATATATATAATGTGGAATTAATTCTTATTTTGCATGATATTCTTATGAAAGTTTGACATTCTAATAAAATGTTTTGTGTCCGTGTAAGGAAAATAATTAATTACTAATATGTGTGTGTGTGTGTGTGTGTGTGTGTGTGTGTGTGTGTGTGTGTGTGTGTGTGTGTGTGTGTGTATCCTCTTTCCTTTTCTCTAAAAGCTTTAATATTTATAGCAAGCGATATTGGTTATCAAAAATATTGATATTCTGTATCTTTTTTATATTTGTATATTAGACAATTTTCAGCTTCCTTAATAAATGATAAAATATTTACCTACCTTCTCTCTTTTTTAATTTAAATAGAAAAGTTATGGTTAATGCTAAATTACTTCGGTGAATATATTTTTCTTAATTCAATAAAAAAATATCAGTTATAATTCTTCAGCACTGTTAATTTTAATTTCACAGCTTATGATTTTTAAAACTTGATTATCTTTAAAAGTTATTTTTAAATGGCGAAACTATAAAATTTAATCAAAATAATTGAGCTTATTAAAAAAAAGTATTTTTCATTTTTTTCTACATTTCTCAAATAATACTATAAATAAAAAGAATCGCAATTTATTCCGTTTATTTCCACAATAAAATATAATCTCAAAGCAGAAAAAATAACTCATATTTTATACTTTCAGCGTAAAATATTTATTGAATTTGTTTTCAAAACTCAAAGGTAGAATGTTTACTCAATCTTTCAATACTCAGAATAATTATTAATATTTATTTGATTTTTTCACAATTTAGTTCTCTTTTGATGACCGAAATAATTTATTTACTCCCTTTTCATAAAGAGTAAATATATTCAAAAGGAAGTGTGATAACATAATAAAAGACATTTCTTGTGGTAAATTTTTGTGTGTTTTAAGTGTAAATCAAATATCCATACTCTGTGACTAATATTTCACGCATTTCTTTATTGACCTGTTAAAAGTTAATTGTTCTTCATCTTTTCTTATAATAGGCTTTTTATAATATTCTTTAAGTTTATAAACATTGTTACTTAATTCCTTTAACTCTATTCTTGCTTTTAAAATACTTTTCACTTTTTGAAAATTTCAAAATCATAGTAAATAATTCTTATAATTTCACATTAGTTAATCATAAACAAAAATTAATCTTAATTAAGGAAATATTATGAATTAAAAAACACTCGAAAAATGATGCTGCTAAATATTAAAATTTGCGTTCTCATTATGATTTAAAATTTATTTAATAAAACGATGATTTAATTCCACTCCAAATTTAAGATTTGTTTATTTTTAACTGATTACTTTACAATTAAATTACGATATTTTTTTGGAAATTATCAGCATAATTATTTATTTTAATCTCAAAATTCATTAGTTTAAACGGACTAAAATCCTAATCTAGTTTCATTACGAATTAAAGGACAGATTTTATATTATTTTGCATGGATTTGATTTAAGCCAGTATTACATAAAAGGTTAAAATATCACATGGATTGATGAAATATCTTTGTTTATCACTTCATAATTAATAAAAATATTTAATTATAAATTATAAACAGTTTAATTTAGCTTTTCAAAAATAACTTTTAGATCTTTTATAAATTTATTTTTAACATTTTCATTTCACTAATTTTTTTTGTTTCAAATTACACAAAGTTTTTAATAAAATAAGTTTGTGTATTATGGAAAAAAAATACTATTCTTATATAATAAAGTCACTATATATCTCATGTAATGTCCCCCTTATAAAATCACAAATCAAATTCAAGTGTATTATGAAAAGTGAGAGGTTACAAGCTCTCAGGTCTTCTATCTCATCAACCCATCAAATCTTTAAAGTATACAGAATCGCCCCATGTTGACATAAAAGCTTTAGGGAAACTCGAGAGCGATAATGCTATGAGCTCAAATAGACTTCATTTGATTACTTAAGAGTAACCCTGCAGATTCTACGGAAAGATACACTCGGAGCATATTGTCCCGCACTGCAGGCCTTTTTTTCTCTTGTGGACCGTTGTATATGATCGTATTTAAATTTTTATATACAAACTAAAGTAAATTTAAAATAGTTTTTATAGTATTTAGGTAGCTCATAACTTAGTATATTTTCTATTATGTTAATAACAGTAACATTATATATAAAATCATTTTCATGAGATTAAATAGCCAATTCTTTTTATTTATGAAAGTTAATACTGTGGATCTCATATCTTTCAAGTGAAATAACTGTGGGCGTAAAAGTATTCATTACATATATTAATTGTTAATTTAAATAATTAATATTTTAAGTTTTTATTAAATTTATTTCTATGATTGATATAATTGAGCAATATACAAATACTATTAAAATCAGTAATTAATAAATATTTTCTCTTCATTATTTAAAATCTGGTGAGTCATTCCTAAAATGTTTGAGAGAAATGTTATAAATAGTAAATATATGAAATAAAGATATTTGATTATAATTCAAAGTTTCATAAAACATTCTAAAAAAAAAACTACCAAAACCACTAAAAAAATTTAAAAAATGTAAGATTTTAAACATCTAGATAAGCGTAAGGATTTTAAATAAAATCTATTTAAAAAAAGTGCATATATTTAAAGAAACAATCTGTGAGTTACATGTTTTTAATATCAAATTGATTTTACACTAACTGTTTTTTAACCGGAGTGTTTAAATTTGTTGAAAGTTTAACTTATAAAGTTAGTGAATCTTGCTATTGGGCATTAATACTTAAAATAAAAAGCAGACGAAATTATTACTGTTCATAAAACTAATTCCTTTATATTACTTATTTATTTTGCTATAAAATTATATACTTGCTATTCACTGTTGGAGATATTTTACCAATAAATTGACTTAAAGTTCTACATTTTATGTTGCAAACATAAAAATAATACCAAATTATTTCTTATTTATTCATTCAGAAAAATGATCTAACTATCATTTATTTTAATGAAAATGTCAAAAGAAAATTGTTTGATGTGATATGAGATTAATAAATTTTTTTTAAAGTAAAAAAGAATGAAGATTCTTAATGAGAATATTTTGATGAAATTACTCCGAATAATTTTAATAATGCTAAAATTAACAAACTGATTAGTATTATACATAGGGTATTTTAAAGATAATTTAGTAAGAGAAAACTTAGTCCAAGATATTTTTAAATCAATCATAAAATCGATCAATAAATTTAAAAAAAATGAAAGAACGTTTGTTACAACTATAAAGAAGTGTGGATAAGAAATTAGCAGCTAACTTAACTAGAAAAATAAAATTTCGATTTTTGACAATTGTCAAAAAACTACTTCAGGTGTGAAGTTAGACGCAACATCATTAGCAGTATATTTTGGAGCTTCATACTTGGATAAAACTAGCTTCTCTTTCATTCATGCTCCAGCCAGGGACCCCCGTGGCGATGCAGCCGTCCCTACACCCCAGGCAGACTTCTCGCACGTCGTAAATTTCCGCGAATTCAATAAAGGGCGCGAAAGATGATGGGGTGCAAGGCGGAACGATAACGGCAGGCTTCTCTGCCCCGATTTCCTTTTGGATTTCGGTCGTATAGAAGAGACAACTTTCAAAACAAATTATTCTTCTGTGTTTACCCAGGAGTAAAAATATTAGATGGGAGGATTGAAATATTGATGGCCGCAAAATGATTATGTATTATATTTATGTACTTGTACATTTACTTTTTTATATTTTTTAATAAAAAGAATTGAAGAAGAGATATTTGAAATTTATGAGATTTTTTACTTTCTGCATCAAGCAAAGAGTTTTATATTAAGTATATAATTTTATTTAGATACCGTTACAAATTTTGAAAAGTCATCAACGATAGCACCATAAAAAATAAGCGCATTTTCTTATTTAAAATAATTTATTGGTATTCTTGTAACTTTTCAAAGAAATTTATTCCACACACAAGAAGAAAAATTTAAGAATTATAGTGATCCATATTAAATAATTTCTAAGTACCTCAACAAATATATTTTATCATACAATAAAAGAAAAAATAGTTTAGCGTTATTTTTTTATTTAAATTTGTAGGTAGTATTTTTGATAAATTATATATATATATATATATATATATATATATATATATATATATATATATATATATATATATATATATAATAAATAAAGAAATCAAGGTAAAGTTTTTATAATATATATTTACTAAAAGACTATTATATCTTTTAGCAAAATCATTTTGTACTTTACACCTTAGAAAGCTGTCAGAGTTACAGTTTTTACTACAATTAAGAGTTAGAACATCTAAGGACCCATTTTCTATTTATAAAATTATTATTGCCAAAAGTATATTAGAAAGTTAAAAGAAATATAGTTAAACAATCTTTATTTATAATAATTTCTGCCAACTATTTCTTCGTGGTGTTAATATAAAAATGATAAAAATGAAACACAAAAGTGAATATTTTGAAATTAAGATACTACTGAAACAGGAGTCTCGATTATGAAATTTGAATTTGGCAATGAAGTTCACATAATTTTTATTATTGGTTTATGCATCACATAAGTACGTCATTAGGAAATAATCATTTTCAAATACTTTGCCATGTGTTCATCAAACAGAAAGTGATTTAATATGTATGCTTGGAAAATGAAAGAGATACAAAATGTCTTAGTAAGTTTAAATTATTTCAATTTACCAATACTAAATTGATTTTAAAAAAATAATAAAAAAGTGGAACCTAGCTCATACAATGTGTCTCTTCCCACTGTGGATTTGTTTTAAAGTAATTTTAAGCCAAATTTGTTTCACCTTCTACTCTTCTTATCACGCATAACATGAAAATAATTTGTAGCTGCCACTTATGTTACTCCTACCTCAATCCATCATCCAAGTGAGCATTCCCCGCATATCATTATTGTTTACTATATTACTACGATTATTATCATCCCGATATATAATGGTGAAGTGTTATCGCTTATCACGATGATTCGATCTGTGCATATAATACAATAAAAAAAAAGTGGACACATCATTAATCGCGGTAGCTGAGCTAGCGTTGAGCCGCCGTTGTCCTATGTGCAGAGGAAGACAATTTGTAAAGAGCCGCTGCAGTTGACAAGTGGGCTAAAGGTTTTTATCGTGGTAGTTTCACGCAACATGAATAATGCTGCGGCTCAGGATGCCTACCGAAAAGCTCCATCATTTTGAACCAAGTCCGGCGTTCCCAACCGCCATTGGAAGTGACTCCCAATCGAGTTTTATGTTTAGCAATTTTACAGCAAGAAAAGCCATCGTGATCTGTCGATTTTTAAGTGTTCATTAAGCATGAGGTACAGAATTACGCTTATTGAGGACATTGTATGCATTTTAAAGGATTTCACCATGAAGACCGATTAAAAAGTATTGTTATCAATCAAATGAATATCATTACTGTTGATGTTGCCAAACATAACAAGCTTATATTTAATTACTTAAAGAGTTGAGTATAATTTGAGCCACCAAGACGGTATTTATCCTATGGATTAAGAAACGCGTGATAATTTTTGGCTCGAATGAAAATGTTAAAACTCTTAGTAGATTTTAGAGTTGATGTAAGATTTAGAATTCCTCTTAGAAAAATATACAATTATATAGTATTACTATTGAATAGAATATAGATTTCAATTTTCTTGATCTTTATTTTATATTTTACTCTTTTTCTTTTTCACGAGTTTTCCATTTATCTTTTGCGTATCTTATGTTAAATATTATGCCTTCATTAAAAACAAATCATTACTTTTATATCCGTACATATATTCTCGTAATCGTTATTGATTTTTAGATTTATTGTTTCAGAAATACATTATTTACTTCCTAATTTTATTTTATTTATATATAATGTAATCATAATCATACACTTTGTTCATTTTTTATTGAAATACAAATATTAACTAAAAATATTATTGCTTCAGTACTAACGTTAATTTGAAATTTTGAATTTGAATAAACTTTAAATATATCTATCTTGAACATTTGCTTAAACTAGAAAAATTAAATGATATTGTATACATAACTAAATGACAATTTTCATGCTTCAGATATTTCGGTTTATTATCTCATTCTTTATTTTGGGTAAAAAGTCTAGTGACAAATACCTCTAATGAATTGATATACATGTTTAAGCATTGTAATTAATTTTTATGCAATAAACTTTTACATTATTTCTGAGGTATCAAGAATTTTATAAGAATCGTGTAATTATTTAAATAAATTCATGTGCTGTCAACATTTATTATTTTTTAGCTAATTTTATTTTTTCTAATGGATGCTATTTTAATACTCAGGCTAATTCTTTTCCTTAAATTTAAAATGCTAGTCAAAATAGTATTTTACTAATTTGATATGCTAAATTGCTTACAAAAAATATCTTACTTTTTACAAGTTAATTTCTTTTACTTATTTTCTGCTTATATCTGAAATGTTATTTCAAATATTTGTATAATTAATTTCAAATATGAAATATTAGCAATCTATATGGAATCAATATAAATTCATACTCCAGAAAGTGAAAAATGATACTCAAAAATAATCTATATGAAAACATAAATTTTCTTTAGATTAATTTTTTTTAAATAAAATCAGATGTTAAATTCTTGTGTTCTAAGAACATTTTCTTTATTTTTTAAACCGACAGCAAAAAATAAATAAAAGCACATAATTATTAATTCATTAAAAACTTTATGAGTTTTTCTGTTTAAATTATAACTCTCTTTCAATCTTTGTCAACATATGAATATATATAAACAAGAGTTAGAGCATTGGAGAATAAAGTTATAATTTGTTAAATAAATTTATGTGTTACAAATTGTTGATAAGGATTGAAGAAGGAAAGTAAACTCAATCAACGATGAACACTTAAATTGAATTAAATTTGCACATAATTTTGTAATTTGCTAAATATAAATGGTGTCGTAAGACAGAATAATTTATAAAATCTTGTATATAAATTTAATTTTATAATAAAAGCCAGCGATGATAAAATTTTAAAATTAATATGTATATTTTATTAAAACTTTGTTTAAAATATTTGTAGATCAGTAGAAACATATAGAGGAATATTAAAGTGCTAGAAAATTAAATAGTTAATAAAAAAACTGAATATTGAAAGGCAACATCAATAATATAGAAAAACAACTGATTTAGTATAATGTGTGAGAGTTAAAATGTGGTAAGAAAGGAATTCGATGTTAAAGATGTTAGAAAATGTATATAGATATGTGTATGTTAGAACTTATGTAGAGGAGAATCATTAATCCAATTAAATTTGTATCTTTATAAAATCTCTTTATTTTCACAGTTCATTGTAAATAATTTGCAAATAAAGTAATAACAAATTAAATTTATATATGAAATAAATAATAATCATATTTATTAACTATTAAAACAAATGAGCTCTTTATTCAAAATATGAAATTAATTTCTTATCGATGAACAAAAATAATATCAATGAAATATTAAAATTGTTGAGAATATCATGTGACTCAAATATTTCATGTGTGACATAATTTGCTTATTTAATAAAACATCAATATTATGAGGCGTACAATTATTTTTAAATTTGAATGAAATGATAACTTAATGTATTTTTGACCTCTCCAGTTTTATATATGTTTTATAGAATTATTCTGTTAAAAACTATTTATGGGATCATTAGTCTGCTTTATTTTACCACTTGGTATGTAATAAAGCAAGATAGCACGTCTTTACCTTTCTTCTTTTCAAATTAAATAAATTGAAGTCCGTTATTTTCACATTATTTGATGTTCACATAATTCAGCTATTAAATAATCATAAGCGATTGAATTTCTATAAAGTTAGAAAATACCAAGGGACATTGAGCTCAAGGATTTTTTTTTTCTCTAATAAAACACTTAGAAATATTAAAATAAAAAGCACCAATTTTTTTACTCTTGGTGTTACTTGTATATGAATAAAATAATCATATTGAATTATATATGTTTTGAATTTATATGAATTGAAATGAAAGTGAAGTTTGCGTTTATTATTATGTTTCTCAGTGATAAATAATAGGCACTTTTTCATTCTGATTAATTAGAAGTAATGTTTTCATGGACAAAACGAATTAATGATTGCAACCTAGATGCGTTTAAGGCCTGTTTATTTGATATAATTCTTATGAGAGAAATGTCTAGTTTGAATTGATTGCAATTAACAAATTGTCTGAATCTACCAAATTCGAACTTCCCAAAAACACCCTCGAGAAACTTTGCTTTATAAATAGTATAGTTCAACGTTCTTTTTAATAATACTTAAATTATTATTAATAATAATTAAATACTACTATTGCAAAATAAAAGAAATGTAAATACAACTTGGTTTTGAATTATATCAATTCGATATAATGGTAGTAACTACTAAGGAAGAAATAATAATGAGTATAATATAAAATTTTAAAAAAAAAAACTATAATTTTTACTAACTAAGGAAGAAATCTCTTAAATCACACGAAGATATCACATGAAAATTTTCTCTGTTTTAAGTATAATAGCCTCTAACACGTTCATTCCTAATATATTATGGAAAATATGTTTAGGGATAAAAATTAACATTTATTTATTTTGTAAGTTTTTTTTTTTGAAAATCAAACTATTGAAGAAAAATTTAAATATTTCCAAATGTATGGTTGTCATTCTACAATTTCTGCATTTATGGAATACCTTTGCCCATATGCATTTTTTCTTTTCCATTCAATCATTGTTTGTCATCACTGATTGAATTGTGATGTAACTCGAAAATGACACATTTGACTAAACATTCCTTATTCGATTGAAAGTGTTAACTGCAATGTTAACATTGTATCAACATTTATTCCAGAATTTTGTAAATCTTATATTACAGACATACCACTTTCATAAAGTTATGACATAATATATAAAGAATCGAATTCATAAGTAGATAGAATAAAACTCCTAAATTTGAACATTTGTGAAATAGATATAACAACAATACAGATCTTCAATTTCAATGAAAGAATATAATTTTATAAATGGTAATAGTAATAAAAACTAGCCACAAAAGAATTAGAGCATGTCAATTCATTTAATTAACAATTGAAAACATTTTACAGGAATTCTAAATGGAAATTTTGTTAAGTCCCATTTATTTTCACAAATCTATGAAGTACAATACATTTTGACCTATTACATTTCATGTGCATAAAATAATATGAAAAATGAATCAAAATGGGATAAAAAGTGTTCCATAAAATTTACATATTGATGAAGACATAACTGAAGAAAGACAACATATAAGAAATCGAAAAAAACATTTCATCAACGTAAAATTGCATGCAATCTGATAGAGTGAAAGAGTCCCAAGTAAGCATTCAAATTACGAAATGATGCTACTTAGAATACGATTTCTATTTTTCATAAATAAAAAAATATTTCTGAACCACTGCCATTTAGGCAAATGAAAGTATGTGAATGCAAATGAAAAAATATTCATAACTTTATGAATGTATTGCCGTTACTTGACTTGTGGCGTTATTGCTGCAAATCGTATTCAAATACTCTTATTTATATTTACTAAATTCTCTTGCACTACTAATGCGTTAGAGTATTTGAATAAGTTAATAAGGGACAGTCCTTTTTTTGGAAAATTTCGCTACAAAAAGGAGGCGAGGGTCTAAAATTATGTAAAATTTGAAAGCATTGGTTGCTTGGTTAGTTCTAATTTGACATTATTCTTAACAAAAATAATAAAAAGTAAATAAAATAAAGCATTTAGTTATTATTGGTTGAAACTTGTTTTTAAATTAAATTCTTGATATTCTTCATGCTCAAATTTCTTGATTAATATTCCCAGACTTTACATTATTCACTATCGAATTTGTAGATGATTATTCAAAAAGGGCTGGAATGCTTTTATACTTGCACAAAAGTTAATAAATTAAAGTAGGCGAAAACTTATAAAAGTGAATGATTTCCATATTACTATCTATAAATTCCGACTCATTTTCTGATTTCATCGTCTATATAAATTAAAATAATGATATTAATACCCACAAAAAATTCTTTTTACTGAATTAACAAAGTATCTCATGCAAGAGATTTAACTATAAATATTCGAAATAAACGTTTCATCAATATAATATTATATAATCAAACGAATAATGAAAAATATTATAAAGTAATCACATTTTTTTTCTAAGTTCATGCAAAAATATTATAAATGTTAAGAAAAAAATTATAATAAAATCTTTAAGGCATTCAGAACTTACCCAACAACTCAAGTTACCCATCAAAAGTTAGCAGGTCTAAATATCGTTGCTTGATTTACAGAAGTAAAGTAAAGAGAAAATATTGTTGTGTGAAGTGTCTATCAAGAGACCGAGGATAAACAATATCAGATGGCAACACCAGATATTATTGTAATGTTGGGTAGCAAGATCACGGACACAAAATTACTTTAAAACGATGCTGCCTCATGCACTGCAATCCGACACAGTTTCCGTGAAGCAACTGGGGAAAGTAGCAGCCACAAAAACTGGATTCAATAGCTGTGGTTAGCGATCTGACCAGCCCATGAAGACAAGCCAATAAGTGGTAGAAGGGGGCGGCACCCGCTGGGAACCGCCTACCGAGCTGCCGCTAATTGCAGGTGCTTCCCTGTAGGAGAAAGAGGCGTAGCCATCAGCCAATGGTGGACCGCCTGGGTAGCCATGATTGATGCGCGACAGCGTTGCCCTCTAGTGGCTGACAAAAAAAATGGTATTAGTTTTTGTTATTATCTACACAACAGAGGGCGCTACCAGACGGAGATCACGTGACGTTGAACTAGAATGATACTTAATATTTGTATTATTATTTTTATCTCGTCTTCATGAGATAAAGAATTGGGAAATAAAAATTGAAAAGAGTGAAAATGTATACTGAAGCAGTGACTGACTGCATTTAAAAATATTACATCGTTTCATTTGGAGTGATCAGTAAACGGGAATTGATACCGTTTTGCGTTAAATGTGCTCCTATTCAAAATCAATGGTCCATTTCTAATTCTTCTTTTGATATTACACATTGGGTAGGTAAATAATTTCATCATATGCTCAGAAGTCATTTTAATTTTGTAAAAATAGTACTTGAGTTGCTTTGCATAATATAAAATAGAACCATAATTTAATATCAATCTCCCCCTTTTTTTCCTTCTTATTTTACCATTGAAATATAAAGAATTGTTTCTCCTCTATTTACGAATAATATAAAAGTATGATATACATTTGTGAGTATTTAATTTTGTATTATATAATACAAATTTCAAATTATGCATAGATTTTTTTATCAATTGATTATGTGAGTACTTATAATGTGTTTTAATGTGAAATTAGAATTTATTTCTTTAAACCAAAAGTAAACTCATCACCCCTATATATATTTTTCCTTTATTATTGACAAGTTATTTCCATTTTTAAAAATATTTTTATTACATTTCGATTATAATTAAAATTTACTTTCGTATCAGTGCGGATTTTTCTTAAATTTTCATTTAGTATAATCCTTTTAATCTAAAATGAGGATTCAGTTTCATCATTTTAATTTCTGTTTTCACTGTTTGTACCTTTGATTAATTATAACTCGATATTTCTTATAAAGTGATATTTTTTTATATCGGTAAAATTACATCAAAACATAATTAATATGCAGCTCGACCTAAGGCTGTGAATTTAGAATCATTATTTATCAACGTAATAATGCATATTATTGTAAAGAACATGCAGCAGTGAAAAAACTATTATTTTATAATTGTTAAAATTATTAAGTATGAATAGCATGCAAAACTAAGAGCCATAAATTCTATATCCAGATGTTAATTTCTTAGTTTTATTTATTCAGTGATAATGTATATGTACAAGTACATGAAAATACCTAAAAACTCAAGATTATTATAAGGATTTCTGTCGAATGGCTATTAAATTATTATTGAAGGATACTATTAATATATTGACAGAAAGACTGATAACATATATAATAAATAATAAAAAACGTTTATATTGATGTAAACTATTTTACCAATAAAATTGTAAAAATTTGGAAATTTTTAACCAACAAAAGAAGATTCAGTGGTTTACTAATTATTTTATGTAAGTCGATAACTATAAGGATTAATTAATACACATATATATATACTAAAAAACTATACAATAGATATCCTAAAATACATTCTAAAAAATAAATAAAAAATTCAATGCATACTTAAAAGGCTATTTTATTCTTTATTATTACATTTTTTGAAAGCATGTTTCAATAATTTTTTGCCATTAAGTAATACATCCTAAGGTTCATTTCATCATCAATGCAAATATTCATTAAAAATTGGTTTCAGTATACATTTTAATTATATTAAATCAGATAAGGATGAATATTTACATTTAAAATTTAGCTAAATTTAATTTATAGAAGAGATACTTAAAATTTACTTTATGAAAAAACTAAAAAAAAGATTCATTGAACATTATATTAAACTTTATAAAATGAGTTTCCAAATTTATTTAAAAAATACCTGAATGTAAAGATTAATTGAAAGAATCTGAAAGAATTCGTCTCAATTTTCAAAAAAAAAACTATTTTTAATTAAAATAACGGAATTAACTGCTCTTATAAAAACATATTTTTAAATATGAACACACGTTTTTATTTTTAATATATGCTTTGTTTAAATAGAGGAAGAAGTACAAAAGTTTTTAAAAAATACTCCTTGATTGATAGAATCATTTCACAGCATTTCTTTCGATTTCATGGCATAGATATTGTATGAATAAATATAATTTAATAAAGCCCATTTGTCGTGAAAATATAAAAAAATAGAAAATAATGAAAGCAGCATAAACTTGAACTTTTAAACTAAATGCGAGAACAGAGAGATGTGTTATTCATGCGTACTGATGAGAAACTTCTGTTTTGACGGATGTCACACTATCAATTCGCGTTTCAAGAGCATGAATCCTAGTTAAAAATAGGATTGAAGGATATGGGCACACACACACAAACACACACACACAACAACACACACACACACACAACACACACACAACACACACACACACAACACACACAAAAATTTTAATAATAATTCTTTTAAACCATAAAATATCTTAAAATTCAATCTACTATTTATAGAGGATGCATGTTATATTTTTCAATTAAAAATTAGTACCATTATACAAAATAAATTTAAATGGATTGACTGCCTAGAAGTGGATCTCGCCATTTTAAAAGTGATCAATCTGAAGATCATCGCCAAAAATAGAGAGAGGCCTGGAGGAGAATTCTTGAGAAAGTCTGCCCTCCCCCCCCATGGGCTGCTGCACCACTGAAGAAAATGTAACAATAAATGTAACAGATTTTATTGAACTTTATTAGATTAAAATTGCGTGAATTATACAAAAAGCAAAATAGTTTTGCTTAACTTAAAAAATTTGAGAGAAATACATATGTTTCAAAAATATTAAGCCTAATCAATTAAATAAAATAAAAATAATAACTTTATATTGACATGCTTTTCATTTCATTGTTTAAAATTGTGACATTTGAATTGAATTTAGAGTTTTTGACAAAGAGAATTATTAAGGAAATGTAATTAAAAATGATGTTAATTTATATGATTCCCGGTATTAAAATCACAACATCAAAGCTGAATTGTAAGAGCAGAAAGAGTGTAGGTGACAGCGATATAAATATTTATAATTTTTGAATAGACCACCAGAAAAACAAGATCATTAAAAAAATTTGCACTTGTGGATTTAAAATATTGCTGCGCCAAATCTAACGAAAATGCAGAGGCAAAGCGTGATGGTATGAAGACTTAATTCTAACTACTGATATTATGACATATATTTCATAATAAAACTTTCAAATGAAAATTCAGGATTAATAATCATATCGGATATCTATAAATGTGTTTCAAGTAGTTCTATGAACGCTATATTGCGACAAAATATATAGTGGTTATTAAAAGCTTCAATTAGTCTCTGGGATTTTAATGCGGATAACTTGAGCATTCCTCTCTTGGGAGCTTGTCCAGGGAAGCTGCACAAGTGACAACAACATATTTTCTTTATAGTTTTCTCAGGCCTGATAGTCATAAGAAACAGAGCTTCACATCAATTTATTAGTATCACCCATATGAAGAGCAAGACAAATACTGACCACTAGGTCTTAAAAGAAGAATGCCTGTAGTCAGAGAACAAACTAAATCTGGATTCAATTGGAAAAAAAATGCAATTGCATTTCGCTAAATTGTTGTCTATCCTTTGAAAATGTTAATGTGTGTTTTTGGCCACTCTGTGATTGATACTAAAATTCAGCTTTTCATATACTATGATTAACTGCTTTCTCTATCGAGGTTATTGGTTGGAGCATCATTTGTTTTGATTTTCTATCACCTCCAGAACTGTCCAGACAGATGACTACTTCTCTATCTGACAGCCTTTTTTGTTTCTCTCATGTATTGTCTTTGATGATGTTACTCTCTGAAATAATTTTTCTGTAAAATTAAATTCAGCCTTTTTGAGAAAGGATGTAAAGCTTATAAAGAAATTCAGATCCTTTCACAATGCCCATGGTCCCAAAATTTGATCTTAATCGAAAATATATTTTTTTGGTTTGTTTCATAGATTCTTTTTGTGAATACCGATTTCAGAAAATTGAGAATTTTTCAGTAATGAAACACTCCTTTGATAAAATATTTTTAATATTTCTTTTTCTCTTACTTACTAATACTGATTTAACTATTATACATACGGATTCAGTAACTTATTACTCAATTATTCTTTTCATTACTTGACGTTGTATTTTCACTAGTTGAGTAATGTAGTAACTATGCTAAATAATATCAATTATAATATAATTCAATATGTAATCAACAATAAAGGGCATGAATATTTTGGCATCACTTTAATAGAAAAATATTCCTTAGTTTTAATCTATTACTATACAATTAGGATGTATATCGTTAACATATATTTTAATTAATGCGTCGTTCATTTTGTTTAAACCTTAATCCCATTTATTCGTCATGACTGAATAAAAGGGATTAAAGTTTAAGTAAAATGACAAACTTAAAATATGTTTTTGTTAAAATAATTAAGTACATATTGAATAAAAGATAATGCGTATTATATTGTTATTATTATTAGGTAATTTACACTTAGATAAAAAGCACACATTTGATAATTTCCTTATAAATCTGCCATTTTTTTCTCTTTGGAATATCAGTAAATTGAAATTTTTACTTAAAATATTTCTTGCGCTTAAATTATCTATAAAATTAGAGGTTATTTTAAATATTTATTTTTAATAATCAATCTTCCTGCAATTTATTTTATATATATATTTGAAATTTATTTAATTAAGAGAAGATAGCACATTCCATTATATACTTAAGTTACAACGATAATTTTACGTTAGTTAATAATAATGGGGTTCGGCATTTTATCTTCCTTAACATTTCACTCTAGTATCACCTTTTATGATGTAAAGTTATCGAAGGAACTATTTGAAGAACACACTATCATCTTCTATTGAGTGAAGAACTTATCTCATAAAATCGGTTAAACTTGAGAGAAAAAAGTAGTAAATATTTGTTACACACTAATACAAATCATTATATTATTCTCCTGTTGCGCCAAAATATTTATGTCAATTTGGTAATCATGGCAAATTAAAATGGTTATCATTGAATTATATACAAATTTTCTTAAAGAAGGAAAGAAAAATCTGATTTAATTTAATCAGTCAACAATGTAGTAGAAATACATAAAGTCTCAAGTATTCGACATTTCATTTTTACACTTCATCACTACATAAAAAGGATTAAGCTTCTCAAGAAAAGTAAAATCCTTTAAAATTTCTGTTTTAATAAACTCTTGAATTGTTCGGGTAAGAATATATATATATATATATATATATATATATATATATATATATATATATATATATATATATATATATATATATATATATATATATATATATATATGCAAAGCTGACCAACTTGTCTAGTGGTCAGCGTGCCTGACTACGGATAAGGAGATCCTGGGTTCGAATCCCGGTTAGAGCATGGATGTACTTTCGCTCTCTATCTATCCTGTCTTTGTCCTTTCCTTGTATGAATGAGGTGTGAATGATTGCCTACCCTATAAACGGGTACCAATGGCATGTGTGTATTGAGGAAATCGGTCTCCACACCAAAATATGGTTCAGTTGAAAAAGTGGAGCAGCGCACCCCATATTGCCAGCATAGCTGGCATACGTCAATGAATGAATGAATGAAAAATAGCAAAAAATAAGAAATATCATTGTCAAAGGACCGAAATTAATTAGGAAACTTAAGCAGATATGAATATACGTTTAATAGATTAAAAAAGAATTTTGAAGTTAGTAGCACAAGATTTAAAAAAAATCAATTAAAAGTTTTCACACACACAGTTGCATTAAAAACCTCAATTTTTTTTAGGTTTTTAATGCAATTTTATTAAAAAATTTAACTGACAATCATAAAATTTTTGGGAGCAGTTATAAATAAGAATATTTTTTTTCTTGTTATTCTTAGTACATATATTTCCAATAATGCGTATTGAATTTCAAAAGCAATTAAATTCAGATTTCGTTAAATTAAATGCACTTTATTTCTTATCTAAAATAATATTAGAAAATATGCTCTTCCTTTTCTGTCATAAAAAGTATCGTTCAAAAAAATGTTATTTTTGGTTTTAATTTCAAATTTTTGAAGAAGACTTTGAATTGATGCTAGGCATTCTGGCCATCGAATTGTCGCAAAATCAAAATTATTTCATGCACGGTGTGATTCTGTCTATTTAAAATCAGAAAAAAGTTAATGTCATTCAATCGAAAACATTTAAGCATGCAATTTGATGATTTATTGCAGCTAATATGATTGCTGTGATTTATATGATAAAGTAACAAAAAAAAAGAGTTCAATGCAACAAATTATGAATTTTACTATGTGTCGTAACTATAAAAGTATTTTCTATAACATGAAAATAGCAAATATTCTCATCTCATGTTACTTCACAAAGAATTTATGTCTGTATTAATAGAAAATTTTATTTTAATAAATTTTTTTTCCAAATTGTGACAAGTTACCGAACAAATTAATTAATAATATAATATATTTTACATGATGGTTTTTTTTTTTTTTTTTTTTTTTTTTACTAAAATGCAAAATTACTTTGAACTTTATAACAATGTTTAAGCAAAAAGGTTGAGTAGAAACATCTTTGATTCGATCTTTTGTCAGTTTACAGTCGTGATTTAAAAGAAAAATGGTTCTCATAGAATTATTCAGAAACGTGAAAAAGAATGAGGTGGTTCTCAGAAAACCTGAGAAGACTTCCCCACAGATATCTCTCTCCAGGTACCCTGAAGATATCTGTGGTAGTTCTTTCACTTCCAGAGGTGCGGGAGGACATTTTTCACAAAGGTGTGGGAGGAGGTGTATTATAAATTTATCGCTTTATTCGAAGAAAATACAAGGGGTTGATAAATGAGATTTTATCTAGTTCACTGGTCTTTTTTTCAACACAATATTTTTCTAGTTTATCTCACGCATTGTACTGCAACAGAATGGAATGTTTCTGGTTTTTAGAAATGTTTTATCGGAGAACGAAATTCAGCTGGACAAACAATTTTATGTTATGTTGTAAATACAAAAGAATTTAAGTCTTGTCGCATTTTAATCACAGTTCTCGTGTAAAAATACAGAAATGTGTCTAGTATTTCATTATATTCCAAGAAAAGTAATTATGTACTTTTCACTACTTTTATGGAATTCTAATTAAACTTTCACTAAAATAAAATATTTTGGATAGTTAATTTTCTCTGTTCAGTGCTAATTAAAACATTAAAAAATTGATTTTTTTTGTTTTCATAATTTGTAATGGTGTTACTTACTCTTTCTCTTTGAAATTTGAAATCAAATAACAAAATATTTCTAAGATATTTTTATTTCCAAGTTTTGACATATTCGACGAGGGATTGTGTGTGAACGATAATTATTTATTAAGCATAATGTTTGTACAAAAGAAAATTTACTGTTTAAAAACTGTTCATAAGCAATTGTACAGCCTACTTTATAAGATCTAAGTAATTAGTTTATTTATTTAAAACAATATATACGTTATTTTAAGTTTAAAAATGTAGATATATGATAAAAAGCTTTGTGTATCTCAATAATTTCGCATGAATAAAATTAAAAATGTAAAAATGTAAGTTATAAAAGTTTTCATTATTTTAATCAATTATTTATTACAGTATTCATTAGAAAATAAAAAACTAAAAATGTGCATTATTCAGCAATATGTTCTTTTGCCAAGTAATGCAGCTGTTATATTCATTCAAGCCGGAATAGACCAACATGTTAAATTTAAAAAATAAAAAAATGAGAGAGATATGGCTTAGCTTCTGAGTTAGTGGGATAGATTACAAAAATTTATAATAAAATATAAAGTTCGTAATTTTTTTCATTAATAAATTAGAGCATTTCAGTCTATAAATGTCAGTAGATTAAATTTTTGTTATGAAGTTTATAGTATTATCTAAATATGAAAATTAATTTTAATTATAAATGAATTAATTTTTAACCGAAGTACAAGATTAAATGTTAATTAATAACAATAAATCTGGCATAAAAAGAATTACTATTTTTGCAATATTTATTAAATATAAATTGTGATGAATGGAAATGTATTTAAAATATTGGTCCTTGTTACACTTTAATTGAAGTTTGCATGTATTTAGTTTCATGTATTGTAGTTTTATGCTATCATTTTTTAGTACATACTCTGAGTCTTGTTTGGCATTTAAATTGAAAATATGAGAAAATTATTAAAATGCGTATATACTAATAATCTATAAAGATAATATTATTTATAGTTTTAGAATTTTTTTTTAAAAAAAGAAAAATATTATAACATATTAATTACATGTAACTTCTATTGATAAATCATTATATTATTGAATTACACTTTGATATTTTTTCCTTATTTTATTTTTTCTGCTTTGATGTTGTCTATATTAGAACCAGGATATAGATAGTTTGGATCTTCATCATCTGAAAATGTAAAACAAGTACAGTTACAGCTAAACTGATTTCAAAAATAGATAAAATTTAAAGGCGCAGGTAATGGAACTAGTAAGTATCTAATTTAATTACAAAAAAATTTTAAGGAAAAATTTTTTTAACTATGTTCATAGTTATTTTAAGCAAAAAATATGTTTATTCACATCGAATTTAGATGAAAATACATTCTGTGAATTCTAAGCCCCGAGATTTTCAATGTTTTTTATTTTTTCATTTATTTTTTCTTATTCTTACAATTTTATTTTCTTCAAGAGTATCTGATTTTCTTCTATTTTTATTTTCTTAATATCGTTGACTAAGAAAATCGTGCGATGACTATGAGAGTGTCGGAAAACTAGTTCTTCACCCAACAAAATTCAGAAAATTTAACAAAATGTGTTTTCTTAATGTTCTCCTAAGACTTTAGCACTTTGCATTGTCTCACTTCCCCATTTTTTCTCCACTCTATTTACCATCAATCAAGTGTCCGTTTCATCCGAAGAGCGTCGAGGCCACCCATACCCCTTTGATCCCCCCGAAAAAGGTTAACTACGTCCGACTCGGTGGTTTTTGTAAGCACAACTATTTTCTTATTTTCACTCTCTCTTTTTCTCTACTGTAGTAATCAAAATTTCTTGATAAATCATCAGAAATGCACTTTATAATCATATACTTGCAAAGAATGGGCACCCACCTCAGAAAAGCCAGTTCTGTAATTACCCGGCCACACTCCGGTAGAAGGTTGCAACAGTTTGTCTTTCCCTATTTTTGTTGTTTCTTTCTGGAAAGCCTGATTGAGTTGTATCGGCAGAGGAAATGACTCTTCTACCAACAAAAATTAACGCGCCAAAAACGCGTTGCCCTTAATGAAAGAAGCATCACGGAAATGCATAATCTATAATGATATTATGAAGAGAGAGAAGTTGGAAAAAAAACTCAGAAAAAAGTGTCGCACGGATATGCGTGCACGGATGTGGTAATTGTGTGGGATTGTTCGAGTATAATGTCTTATTTTGTATTTGCAATATTCGAGAACTTTTGTTTTGTTGGGTAAAAAATATTTTCCATTCGTATGAATTACATTTTTAGGCGAGGGAAGTACAAATAACCAATCACGCTCCGATGTCGTCGCGTGTCGGTGAAGGGGAAAAAAATAAATAAATAAAAAAGCGTTTTTTAATATAAGCTTTGAATAACCGCCAGCTGCTGTCAATCAATAAGTCACGACCAGTCACAATTAGACTAGACACTTTGCATAATGAAGTACAGACAGAGGCGGCAAACCATTTGTAATTCTACGAGACGCTTCGAAAGCAATTCCTTTCGACACCTAGAGGATCATTTAGCTCATATTTTCTGCAAATATTTAAATGAATTATCAATTTACATTTCAAAATAAACATAAATTATCGTAGCCGATAAAATTATTTTGAAAATTCACAGTTTCTGAATTGTTTTCCCTGAATCGTATTTTTTGTGTATAAAAGTTTTGTGTGTGTGATATGTAAACAAAATTTGGTTTTTAAAGAGAGATTTCTAGGATAGCCTTCGTAATTTACAAATCCGAATGTTATTAAACAAACATGGATTACTTCTTAGTGTGCCTGATTGCGGATAGGGAGGTTCAGGGTTCGAACCCCGGTTCTTGAATGGATGCATGTTTCCTTTCTCTCTATCCTGTCTTTATTCTTATCTTATATGAATGAGTTGTGAATGGTTGCCTACCCTGTAAACGAGTACTTATGACGTGTGTGTACTGAGGAAGTCAAACTCCACAACAAATTACGGTTCAGTTGGAAAAACGAAGCTTGTGCAAACCATATTGCCAGCCTAGCTGGCACAAGACAACAACAATTATTTTAAAGTGAAAAACATAATTTCTTATTACATACCAAAAGGGTATTCTTAAATGTTTTTGCTCATAATTGATATATATTTAGCTATTTTGTAACCGCAAATAATAACTATTAAACCTATATTTAATGATAAATAAATTTGACCAAATTTTTTTATATAACTTACTATTCTCATGAATGTGTGAGTATTATTTAGCCTTATCTTGTTACTTTACAGTAAGAGTGGCAATTTATATTTTTTATTGCATTTGTTTGATAACAAATTCTCTAAAAATAAAATTTATCATATTTTGCTGCTCGTTACGAAATTTTGAATTTAAATAACGACAAATAAACAATAATATAAATAATATTTTAAAGTCAATTCCAACTTAGGTCAACAAAGAATAAAAGTATTTTTTTCTCCCATATAAAATTAAACCTAATTAAACGAATTAATATTTGAAAAAAAAACTATATTAACATCAAATGTTATCAACTACATGTTTAAAAAAATGTATTTGAATTGAGTGGAAATTGAAAATTTGTGAAAAATATATATTTATAGGAAGAGTGTGAACTAATTGTAGGAATTGAAAAATAATAAAACAGATAAATTTCTTGTTAATTACACTAAAATATTTTTATTAAAAGTAAATACAGACCCATATTTGTTTTCATTATTTTAAATGTACTTGAATTTAGTGTAATAAATTGAATGTTTTAATTTTAAAATATTGACTTATGATAATAAATCTATCTCTCAGATTCTTTATTACTATTTTATTATGTCTCTTTTATTATGTCTTCAGGTAATTCTTTAATCATAAAGAATTGTATTTGTAAAAAATAATGTCTTCAAAAATTAAAAAATGAATATTATACTACCAAATACTATTAACTAATCAATTTACATGTCATCGCTCTGCTATAAAACTTTTCTTTTGTCCTTCAAAATGTAATATAACATAATTAAATTTTTAAGTAATGAATACATATATAATTTATTGTGATAAAATTACAAAGTATTACTATCAAACTAAATAGTAGTATTTCGTTTGAATTGTATAAGAGACATCAAAAATATACAATATTAACCCTCCCCAAAAATGCTATACCAACTAATTTAAAATATCATTGACTAGTTATTACATGCAATGTTACTGCAGCTTAAAATTTCCGATATATTACATTAAAATTTATATTTGTGAAACGATATTTTAATTCAAGTAAGAACTGAGCAATTGAATGTTATTTTAATTATATTATTATTTTATTCCCTGTTGTCTCAGAGTACATACTTAACATTAACTTTTTTTATATGTAAATTAATTAAATGATTACCTTAGAAGAGTTGTTTTCCTACTTTATTGTGCATAATTTGTAAAGAATAGTGGGCACTTGATGCATTGTTACTCAAATTAATATCGGATTTTTTATGGAGGGCGAAATAAGTTATGGTCAGAATTAAAACCTACGTAAGATAAAAGTAGATATCAAAATTGCTATTAAAATCTTCTATTGTTCATGAAATTTTTCATTTTGAAATCAGAGTAATTAGATCCGGATGAAAGTGAAGTGGTTGTTGTTATTGCTAACTAATATAAAATGCGTAATTGCTCTTTATTGCATTTATATTAAAAACTAAAATAAATTCATGAAGAAGATGGAAAAGCTGACATTGGGTTAAATTTCAGAATCGAAACAATAGTATCAAAATTGATTCAAAATGAAAATATTATTTAAATTTATCGAAGCAAGAAATTCCTCATTTTAACAACGAGAAAATTGTCAAAATATTCTTAAGGATCTTTAAAAGTTTTAAATAAATGTGAGTTCTCATTTTTTGTAGAAGCATGTTGTTGTGAATATAGGTAAAGATTATGAGAGAGTGTTAATATATATATATATATATATATATATATATATATATATATATATATATATATATATATATATATATATATGTATGTATGTATGTAAGGGGTAACCCCATAAGTTGCTATGCAGCAGTTACGTAAGGCATTGTTTAAAACGAAATACGTTATGCCTTCCTTAATAATTTCTTCTCTCTCTCTCTCTCTCTTTTAACACTTCAGGAACACTTTCTGTCAAAAATTGAGTTTCAAATATTATTCACCCAAATATTTTAGAAATTATAATACTTCGAAATTTTTTCATAAGCATTTATATTTCAAACATTTTCTGTCAGTTAAAAAAAATGTACAGTTCATAAATAAATAAATAAAACTCTCTCTACGAAAGAAAACATGTCATCCAAATTGTTTTCCAAATTACAATAGACTAGGTGGATGCCTAATTTCTCTCCACGAAAATCAATTCCCGTCTATTTTGTCCAATTTTAACTTTCAGTACCGAACTTCAAACTCATTCCCTGCAGTTCCGGGTTGTCGGAAGTTCTAAAAAATGAAAGTACCGCAAAGGGGAAAAAAAACCCTCGAAGAAGTGAGAATGGACGGGCGATACAAACAAATGACCGGGCACTTTCAGACAGTTATGGAGGTCAGAGTGGCGCCTATAGGTGCGGGGCCTAGGCGTCGGCCTAGAGAAGTACATCATCATCATCATTCGACGCCGAGAGAGCCGGGAAGATGATGGCGGTGAGCGAGAGAAGAAATTTCCACATGAAAGCTGTCAGCGCAGCTCAAACCCCCCACCTTCGCTCAGCGCGCCGAAGAGTGGGGCCGTTTCTTGTCTTTATTCTGTTAATTTTTTGTTGCTGAGCCAGCAGAGGTCGATTTCCACCTGAAGAAATGACTCGAGGAGAACTATTAGCAGATTTGATAAGCCGTCACACCATGAATTACTATATTATCAAAGAATATTGTCAAGTTTTTTTTTCTCTCTCTCTCTCTTCAAGTATGTCTTAAAAGTTTTTTCTTCCACACAATAGATATGCAGAAAATTGGAAAATGCAAATAATTATTTACTCAGTTATATGTGGGAGTATTACTGAATTTAAGAAAGATGAATTGAATTATAACGATTTATGAACATAAAGAGATAATATCACCAAATCTCCGATAAAAAGTGTACATCAAATAATTTTTCTTAATTGAAAACGATGAAAAGCAATGAAAAATTATTTACGACTTCTGAATTTCCTTTATTTGAGATTCAATTAAGAATCGACGGTAAATTTATTTTGAAATTTTGTGTGTGTGTATGAATCTGCGCATACTTTCGACAATGAAAAAACAGAAATAAACCGTTTCCAACCGAAATTTTTTAAATTTTGATTTTAAAACTATAAAATAATGTAAATAAAATAGAAATAAAATATGAATAAACATTAAATAAATTCATATATTAAATGTGGAATCTTTTTTCAACTACTATAAGGTTGTTTTTTAATAAAGTAATCTTAGTGATTGGAAAAAATGAAAAATTAGCATTTGAAAATTAAAAAGATTTATGGGGAATTTATTTTAAATCAATTAGGTTTATGGATTCTTATTCCCACAAGTTATATTTCGCAATAAGAAGAAATTATATTATGTTTGTGAAATATACTTGAACGTGTTTTCTTTTAAATTAAATAAATCTATATACACACGTTAAATTAATATATTTTTGAGAGAAAAACATAAGCTGACCTCTTAGACTCTCAGTCATGGTTGTACGATTAATAAACTTAAGTTGACTTCTTAAATTCTCACACAGTCATGACCATTTTAACTAAATTAATATAATATATTCTAAATTAAAATAAATTAATATATTCTTCAGAGAAAAAACAAAAACTGACTTCTTAGATTCTTAATCATGATTGTAAGTGTAATGATTTAAATTGTGATTTTCAGAACAGAAAGTTAAACATTCTCCATATGAAAATAGTACTCGTTACAAGCATGATTCTTAGTGCCATAATTGTTCAATGAATATGAATGTATGTAAGACCACCGCAAATTTTAATCACTATATTTCATTTTTAAAGGAAATTTATATGTAAGGCATAATATATATTTACTATCTTTTTTAGTTTGGAGTGAAAGAGTTTAAAATACTTTGATAAAATTTTTTAAATGTAAGTAGGGACATTTACTTAAGTTTTGCTTCCTGAAAGTATTAATTCATTAACCCAGATATAAAGGAATATAAATTTAAAAATTGATTGATGTAAATTTGTTTATAAATTACAATATGAGTTATTTAAAGAATCAATAATTAAAAAAGTCAAAACGTATGTTTTGTTATTATTTGAATTATTATCATAGATAGTTTTTAATATATAATTATTTCGCCACAAATTTGTTAATTGAAATTTATTATTTTATTACATATCCAGGAGAAATGCAATATTTTTTTAAATTTTACCAGAAGAAATGGCCTGTGGATTCAGGAAAACTTAATAAAAGCAATGAAGTTTTCTAAAATAACTTTTATAAATATAAAAAATTAATCATCTTTTACAAATTTAATAAATTAAATATATTCAGTATTACAGTTTCTTTTTATAACATGAGAAATGTACTCTTTTATCCAAAATTTAAGCAAAAAATAAGATATTCACTATATAACTGTTTTATAAAGTATATCAGATTTGTATGTATATTGATCTTCAATAATTCAATAATGCAAATTACAATTTATATGTACATTTCCGGTTTTCAACGTTAAATAATGCAAACCCATTTAAATTTTTAACTTCATTTAAAATCTATCTTATTATAAATAGTCAGAAAGATGAAGGATATAAAACAGTTATAATGAATTCACAGCTAACTTATCAATTTTTCATTTAAG